>JACEGR010008692.1:0-34142 GCA_014170235.1 Listronotus bonariensis | reverse complement strand
ATACAAGAAACTATAAAGTTGCATTTTTAAATGGTTAGTCAAAACAAAATATAAAAACTAATAAAAGTTAATGGCGTACTTTCTTTTCTTAAAATATTGACTTTGGTGCCCACTGAGACGCCACTGAACCCAATTGTTTTAATATTTTCGACCAAGTCTGGCATGACGCACTTTTTAATAAACTTCCCTCCTACGGTCTTCCAACTAAACTCTGCTCTTGGCTCTCTAGTTATCTTTCTAATCGACGTTTATCAGTCATTGTTGATGGCCACTCTTCAAGCTTTAATGCTGGAGTGCCTCAGGGTTCAGTACTAGCACCAACTTTGTTTCTTCTTCACATCAACGACCTTCTTTCTTCCACAACCAATCCCATTCATAGTTATGCTGACGATAGTACCCTTCACTCCACCTTTCAGGTTCCCAAATCAATCTCTCAACCCGACTTAGAAAGCAAACCAAAACACAATCATGTTCCTTGTCGCGAAAAAATCATCAAACACCCACCCTTTGCTTATGAGTGGACAGATTTGGCAGAGCGGGGACACATTTAACCTTGTAGGCGTCACATTTGAGAATAACCTTAACTGGCATAAACACATTGTATCTATAGCCACCGCGGCTTCAAAAAAGCTTGGATTTCTTTTCCAAGCCAAAAGTATTTTTCTCCTTCCAATTTATACACTTTGTATGAGTCCCAAATTCGACCCTCTCTGGAACCATCCTTTACTTACTCAAAGACTTCCTTCTCTTGCCCATCGTCGAGCTGTGGGAGATCTATCGCTCTTCTATAGATACTTTTACGGCGTCTGCTCCGACGAATTATCCAGTATAGTCCCTCCTCTTGCAGCTTCCAACAGAGAAACTTATGGTGCCGCACGTATGCATCCCTATACGGTCCAATTGGACAGGCCCCGAACTTCCCAATTCGTTCGATCTTTTATCCCTAGAGTTTCTAGACTGTGGAACCTACTGCCAGCGGAGGTCTTTCCTTCCCCCAAATCTTCAAGTTTTTAAGTCCCGTGTTAACAAACTTCCTCTTACCCTGCTTAAGACACCCACGGTACGTTAGTATTTATGCTTTCAGCCTTCGTGGATTGTCCAAAGATAAAAAAATCTAGGTAAAGCTTTGGAAGCGCCCTATTACATTTAATAAAATATCCAAATTTTATCAAAATCGGCTAAATAATATTTAAAATATTCAAAAATAGCGTCTTTTTTAAAACTTTATCGCTTTGTATCTTTGAAACAAAGCGCCGTATTAAAAATCATCAAAGAACAAAATATCCTTACAATTGTTCAAGAAATTCTCCCTTAAATTTTTGCCCCATGTTTAATAAACACCCTATATATTTGATGTGGGTTCAATGACCTACTATTAAGGAAAAAAAAATAAAAATTTGTGATACAGCCCTGTGTTAATATTTAATTTAAATCATAAATATTTATACAAATTAAATTTGTTCTGTAATTTCCTAGTAAGAACCAAAATATTTTTATGGGAACTTATCAAAAGAAAATAAGAAGCTTTTAAAAATAAACCTTAAAGTGAATATTTAATTACGAAGTTGCTTATTTTAATTTGTATTTATTTTGACACTAATTGGGCTATTTTATTAAAAATTATATTTTTAAAAGAACGAGGCCACTTTGATTCTGTTTGGTTCTTGGGAATGACCCTTCATAAAAATGTTAAAAATGATTAACAATTATTAAAAAACAATATTTTTAAGATTCTATATAATATAATAATATATGTTTCCTAAGTTAATTAATTATGAAAAAAGCTACTGCGTTTAAAATAGAGTAAGGGTACATCGTAACAATCATATCCGATTGAACGGATATGATGTATTTTGCAAATTTCGAAGCCACGCTTAAGTATGGAATAATTTTTTGGGGATGAAATTCAAAAGTGCGGGATCTTTTTGTTATACGAAAACGTATTTCAAGAATTTTGTATAAATTGTCATATGCACAATCGTGTAGGGGGTTTTTAAGTCTAAGAGACTACTTACTGTTTATGGTCTGTACATTTATGAAACTATAGTATTTTTTTATAAAAACCAGGATAAATTTGGCATACAATCTAATCATAATTATAGCACTAGAACACGCAATATTAACCACCCATTACATAGGTTAACTTTAACAGAAAACAATCCATACTATATGTGTATAAAATTGTTTAATAGACTGGATGTTAGAATTAAAAGTGCCCCTAACAAGCGATTGTTCAAAAAACAATTAAGGGAATTTCTTGTAAATTTGGAACCTTCTGATTGTAAAGGACTATCTGGATGTTTGGAAAATCTTAAAAAATTGTATTTTTTTGTATATGTGGGTGTTCTTTTAGTGAGAACGTTGTTTTTGTGACGACGTTGTTTTAGTGACGACGTTTCATTTTATGTTGTAAACCATATTGCAAGGTAATTTTGAAATAAAGAGAAATAAATAAATAAAATAAAATAAAGGGATTACATTGCACCTAATACTATGCTCTCGTCCAAAATTTTATCGAACACCTATATTCCGGTTCTAAATTCTTTTAAATTTGGCAAAGAAAAGGATTTACAATGACAAAAAAGAAAACAAATAAAAATTAACTTCCAACCTTACTTTTGTGATATTTTTTAGTAAATGTCATTTAATTCCTAAAAACAATAAAATTAATAAACGCAGACCACTAAAGAAACACTATTACAATATTTTGGCAAAATTAAAGATTATTTTATTTTTCACTATTTCTTTTTCCACTCGTCGGTTGTTTACCTTAACTGTCATTTTTTAAACCTTTTTTAAAACCGTGAATATCATATAAATTCAACCCACAATCGCATTAAACTTAATTCAAATCGCTTAAAATACGAGTTCAAACCAATCCTTTACTTAATCGGAAACGTGTATATGGCATTTTTTTGTCGGATTAAGTTTTATTCGATCGATTAAATCGGATTTGGTATAACGATGTAGACGTACTAGTATTGTAAACTTTTAAAAATAAATATTTGGAATGTTTTTTACAATAAAATAGTATTGTATTCAAAATATTTCAGCAACTTGAAATATGAACGAAAATTCGGATTGTACAAATTAAAACCAAAATTATTTTTTACCTGTATAAACTTAATAACGCTTAAAAGTTATAATAAATATAGTAATAATATAACAGTAACGATTGTTTAAAATTAATTTTTTTTAAATTTATTCGGCCTTGCTTTAATAAAAAATAATAAAGCCCATAATTTGACCTATTTTATTTTCGAATACCTTTAAACTAAATAATGTTAAGATTGCAGACAGTCTGAGTTTTTTTTAGGTTTTCGATATAAAGCAACTTTGTTATTCTAAATCCTTTTAAAAAATATATTACATACGCTATGGTTACTTTAAAAAAATAACGGATTTATTGATCACGCAAAAATTGACAGCATTGCAAGTAAGAGTATTATTAAGCAATATTTTTTTTATATATAGAAGGACACAAAAAGGCAACAAGGCCCTAGAATATTTACAATTATTACATTTTCTTTAGGAAATAGTAATCTTTCTGTACTGCAGCTATTCTTTTGTTTATAGTTTATTCATATTTTTTAAAGAAAATATTTAATTTTAAAAATATTAAAAAAATACAAAATATCTGCGAAAACTGCAACTTAATAACTGTATTTGTTATGGTGGTGTGTCGCCGAGCGGAATATAGGAAATACCATGTAAATTTTAAGTGGATTAATTATTAGCTTCCCTGTACATTAAAAAAAATATATAAGATAACTTTTTGAAAAGACCAATATAACAAACGCTTGTGCCAAGTTTCAAAAAAATTTAATTTGTGTATCCTAAATTATTCAATTAAATGTGGGTGCACCAAATTTCCGGTTCAGGTTAAACCAAACAGACACCTGTAATAGTATATTACATTACAAGTGTGGAAAATGACTAATTTCACACGAGTGGGAATATTGTAGCACGAGGCGTTAGCCGGAGTGCGACAAACCCACGAGTGTAAGAAAGTCATTTTCACACGAGTACTGTACACTATTTTTCCTACGACCACAAGTTATTTACCAAAACAAAAAAAGTTGTTTGTCTTCACAGAAAAAAATAAGAAAACAATTGAAAACTTTGCATCACTAGAGAGATATATACTTTTCCTTACTACGATATATTATACTGTTTAAAAATATGTTTATATCAAAAATCACCTACCTAGTAGCTTTTTATCATTTTAGAATTAAAAAAGGTCCTCATTAAAAAAATATTGCATGGCTTTTTCAATGTAAATCCAGTTAACAGCCTGGCAACTCCAAATTTATTTTAAATAACAATGACAGCGATGACAGCTTTATATTATACTTTGCAACACTAGTGCTGTAAAGTACTTTGCAACACTAGTGTGATATAAGGCATTTTCTATGCATGAAAACAGTGTGCTATTTACTATTTTCACATGTGGTCGTAGGAAAAATAAATATTGTCACTAACATGAGAAAAAGGGTCAATGAATCAATTTCAGTCAGTATTTAAAACAAAATTAGGTTTGTTTGCTTGTGGCAGCTGTCTGTTTGGTTTTACCTAAACTGCACATTGAGAAATGTTGCGATTACATTTACTTAATTGATTTTTTTATCTTTGGACAAACCACGAAGGCCAAAAGCCTAAATACTAACGTACCGTGGGCGTCTTAAGCGAGGTAAGAGGGAGTTTGTTGACATGGGACTTAAATACTTGAAGATTTGGGGGAAGGAAAGACCTCCGCGGGCAGCATGTTCCACAATCTAGAAACTCTAGGGATAAAAGAACGAACAAAGTAGGAAGTGCGGAGCCTATCCAGTTGGACCGTACAGGTATGAATACGCGCAGAACCATGAGTTTCTCTGTTTGGAACCGTGAGTGGAGGAACTATAATACTGGACAATTCTTTAGAGCAAAAACCATGGAAGTACCTATTAAAAAGCGATAAATCCCCACAGCCCGACGATGGGCAAGAGAGGGAAGCCTTTCTGTAAGTGAAGGATCATTAATGAGACAAATAGCTCTTCTTTGAATAAAATCATGAATGCTTAGGGTTGTGGGGTACGCCATGCCCCAGATATGAAAAGAATATTCCAAGGGAGGTCGGATTTGGGACACATAAAAAGTGTATAAATTAGAAGCGGAAAAATACTTTTTGGGTCGAAAGAGAAATCCAAGCTTTTTTGAAGCTGCCGTGGCTATAGATACAATGTGTTTATGCCAGTTAAGGTTAGTTTAAAATGTGACGCCCACAAGATTGAAGGTGTCTTTGCTCTGTATAACTTGACCGCTCATAAGTAGAGGATGAGTATTTGATGACTCTTTTCGCGACAAGGAACATGATTGTGTTTTGGATGCATTAAAATGGACGATACTTTTGACGCCCCAATCCAATATTAAATTAAGATCCTGCGAAAGAGATATCTGCATCGCTCTGCGTTTGTTTTCCAAGTTAAGTTTAGTGTTGGGTTTAGGAACCTGAAAAATGAAGTGAAGGGTACTATCGTCGGCGAAAATATGAATGGAATTAGTTGTCGATGAGAGAAGGTCGTTGATGTGAAGAAGAAACAATGTTGGTGCCAGAACTGAGCCCTGAGGGACTTCAGCATTTACTTGGCGAAAGCTTGAAGAATGGCCGTCCACAATAACTGATAGACGATGATCAGATAGATAACTAGAGAGCCAAGTTTAGTTGAAAGACCATAGGAGGGAAGTTTATTAAGAAGTGCGGCATGCCAGACCTGGTCAAAAGCTTTGGATATATCAAGAACAACGATCTGGGACTCACCTAGATACTCAAGAGACTTATTCCAGCAGTGTGATATGAAGGAAAGAAGATCTGCTGTAGATCTTTTGTGGCGAAATCCATACTGCCTGTATGCAAAATTTTGTGTTTTTCTAAGTACTTGAAGAAATTGTGAATTAATGAATTAATTAATTTTTCCATTACTTTACAAAGAACTGAGAGAATTGAAATTGGTCTATAGTTAGATGGAAGGGATTTAGAACCTTTCTTGGGAATAGGTTGAACACGTGGAGCTTTCCAGCTTTTCGGAAAGATACCTGTGTCGTAAGAAATTCGAAAGAGCCGAGTTAAGATTGGTGCAAGTTCTGGAGCACATTTTTTTAAAACGATTGATGATATGCCATCCTGCCCAGACGATTTCTTGGTGTTAAGGGAAGAAAGAATACGTTTAATATGTTTTACTTTAAAAATAATATCGGGCATTTTATGAGGAACTGGGGTAACCGCTGGAATTGGATGATTTACGGGAGGGTCAAGGGTTGAATTGGCAGCAAATTGTTTGGCAAATAGTTCTGCCTTTCCTTTAGCGGTAGAAATAATTTCATCTTTTTCGATTAATTCGAGATTCGCCTATTAACATTTTTTGAAACTTGGCACCAGGATTTGTTAGATTAATCCAACAATAGCGTAATCTTAATTTTTTCTGTAAAATGTATGACCTTTTTGAAATGTGTTTTATGTGTTTAGAATTATTTTTTACGACCAGGCGTAAAATACAATTTTACTTACCCATTTGAGGCCTGTAAAATTGCCCTTTTACGCCCTAGGACAAAAAAGTATTAAAAATCCAGCATTTATAAAGGAGGACGTACTATAGCACTTTTACGCCCAAGGGAAAAAAGTATCAAAAACGCCCACATTTATAAATTTATAAAACAATAATAAAATTAAATAATGCCCCATTTTTTTGGTAAAATAACAATTTATTCAATTAAGCATATGCTAAACGTATACTGATTACAATTTAAAACAATAAAAACTGTGAAATTTTTCCATAACTACTGAGAATGCTTGTATATTAATTTCAGTCGTACAAAAATATTGTTTGCATCTCTGGCGTAAGCACTTTTATTCCCACAGCTGATAGTCCTTTAGCCACGGGCGTAAAAGTGCTATTTCACGATCTTGGTACAAAAATAACTATTTTATGGTAAACCCAATATGCGTAAGAAAATAATCGCATATTATAAAATAAAAAGTTATAAATATCATACTTCTTTTATAACAATGACTGTGCCAAACACATAAAACGTATAACGCCGCTAAAAAGTCTTTAAGGGACCTAACTCTCCATACAATTTTAAACTTCATAACAATATCGTAGCAACCGAAGTAACCATACAACGACACTTTGCTATTTTTACGTGTTTTTTACGCTGGTGACCTTTGAATATAATAAGCAGTTTTCGGAGCTTTCAATAAAAATATGTTTTGTATATAGGACCTCAAAGATATTTTTATGAGTTCTATTTATATTGTAAACTATAAAATATAAACAGCCAATATACTTATTAGAGATATGTATAGATTATTTCAGAGGGGGTGCATGTTTCGTCATACCTTGTTCTCTTTTTTACCGTCTTAACCAAGAAAAAAAACGTTACTTACGTAATTTTGAAATAATCGTTAGTTATCAATTAAATATCAACAACTGTCGTAATCATTTTTCAATATTTTAAACATCTCAAATATTTTCAATAATTTTTATGTAAAAGTTAATTAAATAAGAAAATTATAAGTGTTTAGTACCTATGTTTCGAACTAACCGACTATCCAGACCTATTTTGCTGTACTGTGAACCTGTACTTAACCTGCAACTTTATAAACGCAAATTATTTGTGCAGCCTATGTTGTTTAAAACAATTTTAAATGTTAAGTGCTGTTTTGTGATTTTAACATACGATTACTGCAAAGTGTAAGTTTTGGTTAGTCTGGTAGTAGTTTATCAAATTCTGGTAGGGCAAATTTAAGTATACATATAAAACAAATATTTTCCAGTAGCGGCTCGCTGGTCTAAAAACAAGTGTAGTGCAGGAAGGGACAAAATAGCATTCACCATTTTAGCAAAATTGAAAATACTCACCTATGAAAAGTCTAAGTAAAAAGTTTTAATATCTAAACTTACCTTAATATTATACACCAAATCAATCCTATCTTTTAATGCAGCAAATTTATCAATTATATCTTCATGAAATGGTTGAGTTTTTATCAGTTCCTGTAGAAGCTCCCTTTGAATTGAAATATTGGCCAAAGATAAAAGTCTATCTTGGGATATAGTGTTTCTTAAAAAAGTTTTTAACGCTTAAGACAAGAAAAACTCCGTTCCACTGACACGCTTGTCGACGGTATCGTTAAAATTAGCGAAAAAAGTTTATACGCCTCGGTAAAAATGTCTTATAAAAATAACCCTGTATAATTATAAAACCGAGTCACAGATTTAAAATTCTCATGTTCTACAAAGAAACACGCCGTATGTTTACGAGCCACTTGCGAGCCGTAAATATAGCAGAACACATCACTGCCTCAAGTACGTTCTGGAATTTTTGATCTGTCTATCTTATTTTCGTTTCTACCTGTCTGCATTAATTTTTTATAACGCAGTGAATGTCTGAAAATTGTATTCCGTTAGGAAGAGTTTTAAATTTTAGAAGAATTACAGTGATAAAATTGATTTTATTTGCTTTGTATTGTTTTTCTTTAATGAAAATGTCAAATAAATTAACGACATTGATTGAAGATAATTTTAACTTACGACTACCAAATCTCGTGATTTTTTCTTGTCCCATTCTTTTTAATTAAGGTGTTTTAATAGTAAAAAAATTATAATATTAATATTTTTTGTTGCAGTGGCTTAACATGGGCAAATATACTGTATTCCAATTAAAACGAGCCCCCCATAATTTGGTTATTTTGTACACTTAAAAAATCCTGGAATACGTCATTTTTTTTTTTTTTTGACATTTTTGTGTCAAAATTTCCTTATTCAAGGTTATCCCCTCCCCTACCAACACAACTGTCAAAAAGTTTAAATGGGAAAGAAGGTACATCATTTTAAAGTTCCTGACGAGTACTTTATAACCCTGGAATATAAAGTCAATATCTTCGCCTCCTACAAAATGGCGGTACTTTAAATATTACCCTAATAGCTGATCGGGATACCCATATTTCTGAAACTAATAAAGTAAGATGTACTTAATGTGGTATTTTCTTAAAGCTCTTTTAAAAATCTTTTTAATGGTGAAACTAGTGATAATATACAAGGTATGATAGAAATTGTATATTTTTAATGGAGCTCCCTGTATATTATACAGGGTGATTTAAAAATTGATCACGAAACGAAAGGGGATGATTCTACTTGACAAAATAACTGTAAAGCTTTATATAATTTTTTTCAAAATTACATTCGTTTTCGAGTTACAAGCCGTCAAAGTTCAATTTTTATTTTGGCGTTTTCGCCATATCATTTATTTTTTAACCATTCCAGTTGATATATGGCACACAAATCGAGCTTTGCAGATTTTAAAATTTTAAGCCAAAGGTACTTTTTCTAAATACCGCCAGAGGGCACGTTACTCAAAACTTAAAATTTATTGACTTCATACCTTTTTTATTTTGACAGATATCGCAAAGCTGGGGGTGCCATTTTATAGACAATCAAAAACTTAAAAAATTAGGTACTCTTTATTAAAGTCGATGAACCTCACCGTTTAGGCACCAATAGAAATCAAAGTTTTCATCAATTTCAATCAAATTACCTACATACATACAGGGTGTCCAGTAACTCAACCGACAAACTTCCAAACAATTCTACAACAAAATATAAGAAAAAAACTTCATATAAACCTATGTCCTAAACTTTTTTTTTTAATTTTCAACACCCCGTAGTTCAAAAACTAAGACGTTTAGGACATATGTTTATATAAAGTTTTTTTCTTATTTTTTGTTGTAGAACCGTTTGGTTTAGTTTTTCGGTTGAGTTACTGGACACCCTGTATGTATGTAAGTAATTTGATTGAAATTGATGAAAACTTTGATGTCTATTGGTGCCTAAACGATTAGTAAAATATACACTGTTTAGCATGTAATTTACTTACCCTATCCTAATCTGACGCGCTCGAGAACTGTTGATGAATATATTGATGTTTTTAACGATCGCCCCTGTATACGGGGCTCATATTTGGTGAAGGTTCCTAACCAGGTATAAGCTATCCTCCGGTATAATAATTTGACGCGCTGTAGTTAATCCCGAAATCCCCTCTTGGACCCCCTACCATTACATTTTCAAACGTCATTTTTATTTTAACTAATTAAGATAGGTATAACATATGGTACATATGTTTTCTTGGAATTTTCTTTAGAATTGATTTTTAAAAATATATATAGGGTGTTCCATTAAAAATAGCAAAGTGAAAGCACTTTTGGTTGAACCGGATGTGCCACATAACTTGTAAAACATCAGAAAGCTGCATCCTATCCAACCTTACATCCGACCAAAATATCAAAAACACTTATCAAGAAAATAACAGGCGTCATAGTAATCTGGTGGGCACCCGGTATATTATTTTAATTTAATTATAGTTTAACATTCAGCAACAAAACTTACAGAAAAAAATATATTTTGTTAGTAAACATAGTATTACATTCTATACACTAACCTATATTGTTTTATTTAAATTTCTGCCTTTATAAAATTCAAGGACTATACATAATGCATAGAAAGATTCCTTATTTATAGAAACCTAGATTTATAGCCAGTTTAGGTTCCGAGGACTTGGCTAACAAGTTTAAAATATAGCTTAGTCTGTGGACCTTTTATCTACCTGAGGGATATATCTACGACCATTAATATTGGATGAGGGTAAAAATGTGTAAAAAGATAAATAGAATAAGCCCAGTAAACAGGAAAACATGGGGTGAATAGACGAAAAATAAGGGCAACTTTTGGAATGCTGAAAGGGCGATTTGATGTTGGGTTACATAGAAGATGAAGTAAAAAATGAGTAACTCATCAATAATACACAGTACGAGTTTGCAACTTGGAATACATTTAAAACATCGAAATCATTAAAAGTGTGTTTGACTAAAGTAATTAATTTGTATGTGTATTCAGTGTAGGCCAAATTAACACTTTTTAACATATAATTTTTTTTTGTGTTGCGACTATCTTTTTTATTTTTAAGGGGCTAATAGAAATTTTGTTTTTGATTTTTGATCAATTAGATTTAAACAGGACTGGACTTCCGGGACTTTTTCAAAACGATGCAATAAACTTCGTTGCATTTCTAAATCCTAAAATTGTTTTGACAGATTCGCTATTACTGAATTATTTCCCATAGTTTTTCTACAAGAAAAACGCATTAGCCTAATTGTAGCTAAAACAGATTTTCTTTGGCAACGAGGTTAAATACAGTATTTTAAGAAAAGTCCCGTAAGTCCAGTCTTGTCTAAATCTATTTGACCAAAATTGGCAAACCTAAAGAAAACATATTTTTCCTACGACCACTTGTGAAAATAGCAAATAGCACACTGGTTTCATGCATAGAAAATGCGTTATATCACACTAGTGTTGCAAAGTACTTTACAGCACTAGTGTTGCAAAGTACTTTACAACACTCGTGTGATACATATTATGATGTCATTCTAAAAACTGCTATTGGTTTTGCAAGTGACATATTTATTGTAGTGACAGTAAAAAAGCCTTTTACTTACCTTAAACAGTAGAACCCAAATTAGCGAAAATCATCTTATTGACATTAAGTTACTGCACAGTATAAGCTTTCTTCCAATATTGAAAAGAGTAATAATAAAATTTCCAAAAAATAAAAACATAAACAAAAATAGACATAACCACAAAAAACAACTTTCACTGACAGCTCGCTCAGTGGCACAGTGTTGTCAGGTAGTAGATCAAATTAAAAATCTCCCTTCTACCTTTGAGCACGCACCTATAGAGGCAGCCTTGCCGCTTGACCGTTCGACTTAAAGCGCCAGAGAAAAAAGCCTATAGATCAAACTCCTTTCTCTCTTTCTTCGTGTACTCAAACAACTAGTTAAATCTTTTTTTAAATCCCTAATTAAACCTAAGGATAATACACACTTTATGAATCCACTTTCTTTTATCCATTCATAAATAGAATCAGACCCTTTCGACGTTGCCAAATGCTTTCCATAAATGCTTTCCATATTTTGCATGGTAACTGATGTTTGGTAGTCGTTTTTTCTTACTTTTAGGACTTTAGGTTATGCATTTACAATTTTCATATTTTTTATATTTTTTCTTAAAAATATGAGGAAAAACTGTAATTTTTACTTAATTTTACATGTGATGTTCAGTTTCATTAACTCGTTTTACCAATTTTACCCCACCCAGCACCCCTTTTCACTCCCCGGTCCCGTAAGTTTGTTTACTGATATTTTTTAAAAAACGGAATATTTTGGATATGCACCACTAACATTTTATTTAGAAGAGTGTCTACAATATGTAAGTATCGATAATTTAAAAAAAACCCTTATAATAGCAGAAAACCGTATTAAACAATTACCCTTATTACCTAACAAAACCATACAATTTTTATTAAGTGGGGGCCTTTTTAAATTCCAAAATGAGAAAAGTTATATAATGCTTCTAGGTAGGTGATTTTCGATGTAAAAATATTGTCAAAACAGTATAATAGAGCAGTGAGGAAAAGTACATATCACACTAGTGTTGCAAAGTAAATATCACCCTAGTGTTGCAAAGTTCTCAATTGTTTTTTATTTTTTCTGAACAGACAAACTTTATTTTTTTTGGTGAATAATTTGTGGTCGTAGGAAAAATAGTGTACAGTACTCGTGTGAAAATGACTTTCTTACACTCGTGGGTTTGTCGCACTCGGCTAACGCCTCGTGCTACAATATTCCCACTCATGTGAAATTAGTCATTTTCCACACTTGTAATGTAATATACTATACCTGTAACCCCTTTAAAAATAAAAAGATAAGCACAACGGATAAAATGTTATTATCAATTAAAAAGTGTGCAAGTTTAATTTGGCCTACCCTGTATATGTCCTTTCTGTTTTCTGTTTAAAAATTTTTGAGTAGTATCACAGATAATAAAGGGTGAATTAAATCGAGTTTCCAGAATAAAAATATACCAGGTAATGCATCGCCGGGCGGGACATAGGAAATCCCATGTAATTTTAATGGGGTCAATTATTGGCTCCCTAATTATTTTAGAGAAAAATTCTATTGAAGTTTATTGGAGAGCATGCAAATCTACGACCATGGTATAAACTTTAGATTTTTCGGTTAACCCGTTTGCTAGTTACATGCTAATATATTTTTAAAAATTGTTACATTATTATAGCCTCATATTTATAAACAACAATAAAAATACCAGTTAGCGTGACATTACGTTGTCACTTTGAAATTTAGTGCTTTATTATTATCAAAAAAATCGTACAGTGAAAAGATTAAAGTTGTATTTATACAAACGAATTAAGTTAAGTTAAACTAAACTAGAGTAACAAATTTAAAGAACGTATGACATTTATAATATTTACATGCTTCAATAAATTATTATGATTATTACAATGTTGGAAATAAACTTAAGATTTAAGAACATTTTCAAATATTCCTTCATTGACTGCTAGACAATAACCCAGACGTTCGTAAAATTGTCTTCTTACATTGGCTAACTTGTAAATTGAAATTTTATTGCATTCTGCAGAAAAAGCATTTTTTAACTACAGGGTGTTTCGGGAGGAAAGGGAAATATTTTGGAAACATGTTTAGAAGGCCAAAATAAGAAAAATTAACCCATTATTTTTTAATCCGATTCCTAACCGTCTCTGAAATAATCGATTTTAAAGTTTTTTTTTGTAAAGTTTTGGAGTAATTAGGATGTGTTGTATTTCTCCAGTTTCTAGGTATTTTATTGGTTGTTAATACCTAATTTAATTGACTGATAGTTTTGACAAGCTTGGTTGTCAGTTTGATTGATTCTGAGCGTTTTGACTCGAAAAGAGAAAAGGTTCCATACGTAATGCCTCACACATTCACTCATGGGAAGTATGCTGCAGCTTGTATTAAAGTTGGTGGGGGTATTTTCAAAAACTAACCAGAACTAGTGGACTTTTTCTGTTTTCCTAGTATTTGTTTATGTTGTTTTTAAAATAAAAAAAAGTTACAAAAAAACTTTAGAACTGATTATTTCAGAGACGGTTAAGAATCGGATTAAAACATATGAGTTAATTTCTCTTACTTTGACCTTCTGAACGTGTTCCCAAAATATTTCCCTTTCCTCCCGAAACACCCTGTAGATTAGATAGATTAATTTTTATCCTTGTATATCAAAATGACAACGTTGTCACGCTAACTGGTATTTTTATTGTCTTAGGGGAGCCAATAATTGACCCCATTAAAAATTACATGGGATTTCCTATGTCCCGCCCGGCGACGCATCACCCGGTATATTTTTTTAAAACGCAACTGAATTTGTCAAAGACAATATAAAATTTCTAAAGGCAAAATATAAACAAAACAGTCATGGAGCAATATACGACCGATTAACATGTTAAAATTATTTTCGCCTAATATAAAAAAAAATAGTAGCTATTGCGCAGCTAGTTATTTTGGGCTATTATAAAAACCGCCAATTAAGCTGTCCTTTACGTGAATTTTTTGGAGCACAAAGTTGACCTTGTGGGTTTGGGAAATTCAAGACAAATTTTTGAAGTGAAAATGCATCCTCAAAAGGTGACTGTTTAATGTGCCTTTTGGTGCGGAAGCGTAATTGGTCCATTTTCTTTTGAGCATTACGCGGAGAACGCGGTTACGGTTAATGATGTTCGCTATCGGAACATGATAACAGAGTTTTACTGGGAGTAGTTGAAAGATACCTTTAATGTGAAAACTCAATTGGAATTACCCTTTACAAAAATAGATATATCGCTTATCCGGAAAAAAGTGACACAACTCAAAAAACAACTTTTTCAGGAGGAATAAAAGATCTTTTAAATCATAGGTGAGATGGTACTATTAATCGGAAAATTTAAACATTTTGCAACAAATCTATGACATTTAGTTAAAAAAAAACATCCACTTTTAGGGCATTCTATAGTTCTATAGTGACTAGTGAAACACTGGAATTTTACTAAATATAAACCACAATAATATGATTAAATCTTGTACTATAATAAAATGTATCTTTATTTATTAAAATAATTGTAATTGCAAAATTACAAAATTTTCGGTTCAGATAAAACCAAACAGAGAGCAGTCACCAGCAAACAATTTGTTATAAGGCTTTGTCCAATCTTACGTACAGTCGAATGCAGAGAATGTTTTTTTTTTTCATTTAACTAACATAACATCCGAATTTTCCAGGTGAAACACAATGTATGAGTTTGTTTTTGTTAACCAAATATGTTATCTAAATGTATAGAGTCTGGTAACTACTTCATTTAACCGCAAGCTTGCGTGACCCGCTTATCATCAAACCGGCCTGCAATATTCCCCAATTTTTGGTTTTTAATTTGTTGCTGACTCTAACACTAGGGTAAACAATTTTGCGAGCAGCAACAAAGTCGGTCTATATAGGGTCGCGATATTCGGCCATATTGCTTTGACGTGTTATGACGTCACATCTCCATCTCACATCTCACATCTCTTTGTTTAGTGCCGAGAAATATACAGTTTATTGTATTAGTAAAGCAACCGTTTACACAACAATTTTTAATTATTAATAAGTTGTTAATTCTTTTACTTCAAATAAAAAACATTTTGAATTACCTCTTTCGACAAATATCATTTCCAAAACAACGCAAAATGAAATGCGCCAATTCTAGACGCCACTGGATTGATCATTAGCTTTGATTTTATCCAGTCTTGCCAACTTTTCTCTGTCCTTCCTTGCGTCCCCGACCTCGAACTAAAATTTGAGGATGTGTCGCAACCTTATAAATATAAAGTAACCTTGAGCAGCAACACATTTTATTATTAAATTTAAGATAGCATAGACAGTATTTATTTTATTAAAATAAAAAAAAGTCGCTATTTTTCATTATTTCTGCAGCAACAAATTAGCAAAAATCCACCACGGACGTATAAATAGCTTTTTATGGGGGTTTTGAGAACCAAAAAACAAAAGTTGGTATCAAAAACTTTTTGAAAAGCAAAAAAGCCCCGCCTTTAAAAAAAAACAATTTTCTCGTCTATACTGGACTATTACTACCCTTAATACCTTTTTCCTAACAAAAACTATTAAAGAGCAAAAAAAGGTCCTTACTTTTCAAACACATTTCATTTTAACTCGGGCGGGACGGGGGAACGGGGGAGGGGGATAAACCCTTCCTCCCCCTTATTTACGCCCATAAAATCGACTAACCCTTATTAAATATATTAAACCTTTTAAGTGTATATCTATGCTAACTTAACAAAAAGCTGAAACTGTTACCGACTTCCAAAGATCGGTTTGAAAAAATCGTTTACTGTCAGCTCTACAGACCTATATGCGAGAACTCCTTAATTAGATATCAAAACTGAAAGACATTAGACTGCAAAATGTTCCCCTTCAGAACAATTTCTAAAGTTTTGTGTAAGCCCTAAAGATATCTTACATTGCTCAGGTAATTTTAAAGTCTTTATTAGTCCTGGCTTTCATAGTTTCATTGAAATGTTTCATAAATATTTTCTTTTTAAATTATCTTGTAATTAGTGCTAGTAAAGTAGTCTTTAGTTTATTATAATTACTAAAATTTATTCGGTGACCATACACTAAAAAACACTACCAGTACCTCTTTTTTTTACATAAGTGGATTATGCAGAGCGGCAATGCTCCCTCTAGCAAGTATGAGTAAAAACATCTGATCTCATCCTATTCTTTTTATTAGATAGAACTAAGCATATAATTACTAGGGGCAGGTTTTCTGCACAAACAATGCACGTCAGAGGGAAAAAAATAAGTTAAGTACCTTCCTCTCAACAATTTCTAAAGTTTTGTGTAAGCTGTAAAGAAATCCTACATTGTTTAGGTAATTTTAAAGTCTTTATTATGTTCGGACTTTCTTAGTTTCATAAAAATGTTTTAGAAATATTTTGCTTTTAAATTCTTTTGTAATTAGTGTAAGGTTCAATCTAATTAACCCAAAAGAAAAGTTCTATGGTAATAATAAAAGCAACTTAGTTGTACTAAATCTAAGTGTATATATTAAAAGTTTTGCAGTAACGCTGAAATAGTTTACAAAATATCACCAACCTTTAAGCATTAAATATACGTAAATTTATTAGTGATTTAACTGTTATTTGTCAAAATTTTAAGGATAACAAAACTAAAAATATAGGCAATTAAACACTAATATAGTCGGGTTACTTCAACTTATTTTTAAACCGAGAAAAATAAGGGTAAATTATTTATTACTTTTTAGACACATCATTATTTTAAATAAGAATGTTTTAAAAATGTTGAAGTAAAAATATTATTTAATGGTCATTTTTTAATAGGAACACCCAAATATCTAACTAGAAATAATGAAACCGCTTCGGTCTTGGTCCTAGGGTATAGCGAGCTGACCCTGTTTAGTCCCATTGACCCCTATGAACTGGCCGGTCGCCTGAAACAAAATTAAGAAAACCCGCAAAAAACTCAAAAAATCTAATTAAAATACGACATCTCTCTGCCACCGTTGTCAAGTTAAAATTTTAGGCTTCTTAATTTCGCCATCTCTAACAATAGTTTGACATTTATGTTGTAAGTGACTTAATTTAAACTTGACATCGTTGGCAGACTTGCCAACAAAATTTCATTTTTATTTTAGAATTTCTTGGGTTTTTAGGGGAATTTTTCTTTATTTTGTTTCAGAAGACCGGCCAGTTCATAGGGGTCAATAGGGTTGAACAGGGTCTGCTCACTATACCCCGGGACCAGAACCGAAGCGGTCCCTTCTTTCTGGACAAATTTTGGCATGTAACCAACAAAAACACCAAGGAATAAATAAATCCACCCAACCAATATAAAGGATATCTTTAAAAAATATCTTCTTATATCAGTATTAACTTTATAATATGAAAATATTCATAAGTTTTTAATAAAATACATAGATAATAATGCATATACTTCCACAACTTTAATATACATTTATTATATTTAAATGTTTAAAATATTTTTAAACACTGTTACCTTCTATACTACAGGGTTAGTAGAAAAAACAGGACGATGGATTATCTCAGAAACCGTCATATAAATGAACCAAATTTTGTAGGAAGAAGTAACCGAACATAAAAAATTAAAAAAGATATTTGCGAGGTTGCCAAGTTTATAGTTTTATCCCTAAATTGGGAAATTTTAAAATTTTTAATGAAATACCCTATTTTTTATTATTGTAATAAAGAGCATGTATTAACTTTAATATAACCTAATATTATCGTGTTTTAATTACTATTTATTTTAAAGATATAGCATTAAGTTTGACTACAGAAACCAGGTGTGCTAATTATCTCAAAAACGACCCAACCGAAATTTGTCAAAATTAATAAAGGAAGTAAGTGGACATTCTTAATTCAGGAATTGCATTTTTGCGATGTTTTCAAGATTCTTAGAAAATAGTTAGGAAATCCTTCCTAAATTTAAAATAAGCAGTTATTCATCTGTACTAATTTTGACAAATTTCGGTTGTATCGTTCTTGAGACAATTGACCATACTTAGTACATAGTTCAAAGAAGCATGATGCCATATCTCCGAAATTGACAGGAGTAAAAAAACGATAATTTTAGGTGATACTAAAGTTGTTTCAGACAATTGACTACAATAATAAAAATAAGGGTATTCTATTTAAAATTTTAAAATTCTCTAGTCTAGAGAGAAAACTTGTCAACCTCGCAAATATTTTTTTGAATTCTTCATGTTCAGTTACCTTTTTGCACAAAATTTGGTCCATTTCTATTTGACGGTTGCTGAGATTATCCATCGTTTCGTTTTTTCACACCATATAATGTGTGGCTCGTTTTAAATATAATACATTAGTATAAAAGAATACTATAACAAAGCGGATTTAAAAAGAGAAACATAACAATTTTTGTCTCGTTGTTTGTCTTTTTAAATCCGCTTTGTTATAGTATTCTTTTATACTAATGTATTCTATTTAAAGCGAGCCACACCATATAATTCCGTGCTTAGTACACTTTTAAAAAATTATAAAAACACGTTAATTTTTCTTTTAAGAAAGTTATGCCTTTCACACTTCAACACAAGCGCAAGTCGTCTTTAAAATAAGTAATAATTTTCTTAAAAGCTTTAAAAAATTTTTTACCCTCTCGAAACCCCGGTATTTGGGGCAAATTTTTTGAAAACTACTAAACCGATTTAAGAAAATTGTGAGGGCAAATATTAACTCTAAACATGTAAATTTAGACACCAAATGTCTCTCAAAAATAAAATTGACGTGTTATAGGATTTTTAAAAAGTGTATAAATAAAGAAATTATACGATGTGACTCATTTTAATTTCAATGCAATGTATGGTTTCGTAATGTGGTAATCTTATTTATTATTGTAAAAAGTGGCATGGCAAATGATATTTATTCTACTACTGTTAATAAATGTATACACTGTTATTTTAAACAGGTAATATGGTCGACACTGCTATTGCCCAGATTCATTACCAACGGCCGTCATAAGGTGCTTTAAATGTGCATAAATACGATAATTTGTATAACATACAAAGAACCTCTTTTTTAAATAAATATACCTAATTCTTTACCCAAAGTTACTATGTTTTAGTTATAAATAAGTACAAAAATATTTTATAGTTACGTAAAATCAACTGGTAATATTGTGACGTATTATTTTTGTATACATAAGGGGACTTTACGTCACTGGGGCAAATATACCATATGGAACTATCTTTTGGACCATGAGACCGGTGGATAATAAAACTATCTTCTTCTTTTACTATAAGACTACAAGAACTATTTGACTAACTACATTTAGTACGGGCATACCCCCACTAGGGGTAGCCCATACGGGAGCTTAACTAAAACTTTAACCTTATACTTGACTTCACTTTTACTACCTACTTCTTATCTAATATTTTTCTAATTTTTTTCTTACCTTCTCCCCTGTTTATATACAAAGTTGAACGCGGTTTTTAATGACTTAGCACGTTTACGACCTTGCCCGTTCAACCTAGAACTTTACCTTGCCGGTTCGAGGTCTAAGCTATGACATTATTTTAAATTGTTAAATGTTTTACTTTAAGATGTATTTTTCCATTATCGAAATAATTAAATAAATATTAAAATTATTAAAACTTACATACCCCCTATACAGGGTGTTCACAATATAATCAATCACATTTGATAAAAATTCGCAGTTAGGTATAATATCGCGTATACCGTGACTGGTAAATAAGCTTTAAGCTTTTTGATATAAATCAACAAAAAGTTGTTTTAAAATGTTTTCCAGTGATACATTGTTAGTCGTATAGTGTGTAGTAAGCAAATTCCAAGGTACTTATTTGCCTTTCGTGAAAAATATGTAGTATTCCGTGCTCCTTCAATAATATACTATTTATCCCTATACAATTTTAAATAATAAGAAATAATTCACTTAATAGTACGTTTAACCATTAACTAACAGCATATTATATATACCACTACACCATTTTGTTATTGTAGATTTTAAATTAGAATGGGTCAGAATAATTTCATCCACTTTATGCGAAAGATACTGCTTATAAATTAAAATTCCTATGTAAATTTCCTCTAAAGAACTTTTTAATAAAATCTTATTTAAACTAGCTTAAATTTATATTGTCTGTAGTTTTTTTTTATTGCAATATTACAAATTTTATTAATTTTTATGCTTGAAAGTTGTTTGCTTACACATTAAAACTTAGAAGTGGTTTTTAAAACTAATAAAAGGCATAATATAGAGGATACAAAATTAATTTTAAAATGCACAAGAAAGTTTACCTAGGTTGTTGTACAGGTTTTATTTTTAAATGAAAAATCTAATTTGTAATTATATTTTTACTACGGTATCTGGGTTTTTAAAATGTAACATAAAATCTTGATAAAGCTGTGGATAATGTTAATAGTTTTGTATAATTGCTTGTTCGTTGTAACGGCACCCGATTTTTTCTGTGAGATATTTAAAAGCGAAACTGTTTGCGAGTCGTCCACGTACAATCGAGGAACTCAAAGTCAAAATTCGTAAAGAAGTTAAAGAAATACACGAAGGTTTGCTACGCCGTGTAATATCCACTTTTTATCTAATATTAAAAATGTGTTAAAGTTGGTGGAGGTCATTTAGAACACGTGATTTTTAAAAGTTATAATTTAATTAGCTAAATATATAAGTTATTTTAAATCCCAAAAAGTTAGCTCTAATTGTTTATTAAAAAGTTTTTTTTTTGTAAACTAAACAATTTTTAATTTAAATATTAAAATGGGTAGCCCATTATGGGAAAACCTGTAAATGTCCGTATAGTCAATAGCCTGTCACTGGTGGCTAGTCACACTAATTTCACTTTGGCTCTGAGACTACCGCATGCGCCAAACGTGAAGTTTTCTAACCTTAAAATTAAATGGCAATTATGGCATTTTTTTTCTTGTATACATTTGTTGACCGTGTTATTTTTTTATACCTGAACGGTCTATGTCCACCTATGAATTAAAAAAAATTGAGACAATTTTTAAGTGGATTTTTAATGTATGTATTAGTCTTAGGTTTAATTTAGGAATTAAAACAAAGATTTAACTACCTAACCAAAACTCACAATGACCTCTACCCATATTCTGTCTTCGGGTTTCGGTGTTTTGTTACTTAATATTTTCTTGCCAAAGATAGAGTATAATGGATGGTCTTTTTGTTAGGTACACGCCTGGAACAAATGGAACCGCTTCGGTCCTAGTCCCGGGGTATACGAGCTGACCCTGTTTAGCTCGTATACCCCGGCCCTGTGCCCTATGAACTGGCCGGTCGCCTGAAACAAAATAAAAGAAAAACCCCCAAAAATTCTAATTAACAAACGACGTTTCGGTGGCAAATCCGCCACCGTTGTCAAGTTAAAAATTAAGTTAAAAAATAAAAATAAAAAATTAACTTATATTTAAATTATAAATGATTAAAATTTTAGATTATTTTTGTATCGCAAACTGAAAATAGTTGACACCATTGTCCCATTTTTTCCAGGCGTGTACCCAACAAGAATACCATCCAATAAATAAATCCGCCTAACCGTCATCGTTAGTTCTGGTAAGTTAAGTCTTTTTTTATCCTTAATCATATTCAAGACTAAAATACACTTTATAATTCCACCCAAGAATTATGTCAAGTCTAATTTTCGTTCATTCATAAATAGAATCAGACCGTGTAGGTATAAAAAATGTAACACCTCTTAAAACCTTTTAAAGACAATAACATAAACATTTCAATAATCTTAAAATAATATTACATAAAATAATTTAAACATTTAAATTTATCACAACTTAAAATTAACTTAATAAAATAAAATTTAAATTATTAAAAAAAAACTAGACATTTGACGCAAGGCATATGCGGAAGCCTCGGAGCCAAAGTAGAATTAGTGTCGCTAGCCGCCAGTATTGCCTATTAGGCATATAATTTAAGCAAAGTTACTTACGAATATAGAATTTGTCAGCATTAAATACAATTGTGAAAGTAATTTGAAAACTCACTTACTCGTACTCATTCAACAAAACTTTCCTTATTTGGAAAGTTAAAACTTTTCATTACTCATATCGATCGTTAACCGGGTTTAAACGTAATGTGATGCAACAAAGTTGCTTAAAAGTAGTTCTGTATTGCAAAGAAACAGTTTATTGAGAAAATAAGTTATAATGCAATTGGATAATAAAAGTAGGAATTATTTTATGGAAAATACAATTTTAGGATGCAATAATGGCCTTCATAGAAAAACAACCCAATAAAAAATGTTCTTATTTTTAATAATGTCTTTTGTTCTGGTTAATAGCGTAATAAGTTTAAGCTGCGTCTCCGATGTTGAAATTGTACAGGATGTAAAAATAAATCCATATTAAACTTCTGTTTTTTTAATGGATCACCATGTATATTAGTTCATTTTTAGATTGAAACAACATATTAAAGTAAATTTTAACAACGATACCTATACCAAAAATGTAAAATTTTTAAGATATTTAGGATACTTAAAACAATTTTGGTTAAAACAAAATTTTAATATATCCTACCTTACTTACACTTGACTTTATATATTAAGTTAGATTGCTGGAATATTAAGTGTAAAATCACCTACATTTAAATTTTTCACTAGAAATGCGTGTCCAGAAACTAATATTTATCATTATAATAATTTCTGGACACCCTGTATAATTTCTAAACAAAATTTAAATGTAGGCGATGGTACAGTTAATATTCTAGCAATTTAACATAGTTTACAAATCAAGCGTAAGTAGGGTAGGATATATTAAAATTTTATATTTGTCAAGAATTTTTCAAAATTTCTAAATATTTTAAAAACCTTACATTTTTGGTATAGGTATCCAAAGTCGGTCTATATAAGGTCACGACATTCGGCCATATTGCTTTGACGTGTTATGACGTCACATCTCCCATTTTTCGGCCATGTTGTTCAGTGCCGGAGATATATGCAGTTTATTGTATTAGTAGAACAACCGTTTATACAACAGTTTTTAATTATTATTAAGTTGTAAATTCTTTTACTTTAAATAAAAAACATTTGGAATTACATCTTTCAACAAATATCACTACCAAAACAATGCAAAATGAAATGTGCAAATTCTAGACGCCACTGGATTGATCAACAGCTTTGATTTTACCCAGTCTTGCCAACTTTTCTCCGTGGAGTGCCCTTCCTTGCGTCCCCGACCTCATACCGCCTTAAAGTTGAATATATGTCGCAACCATATAAATATAAAGTAACCTTGTAGGTATCGCTAATAAAATTAACGTAATATGATTTCTACAATTTAAAACTGAAATAATATACAGGTTATTAAAAAATACAAGTTTAATACAGATCTTTCTTTTGGAGCATCCTGTATAATTCCACCATCGTCGCCGCAGCTGACGCTCACAACAATTCATGTACAACCCTCTTAAAGTATTTTACGTGTTATAGACTGAGGGGAAATTGGTAACGAAAATCTGTCGCTGGCTCACGGACCAGTGGGTAATTCACAAATATTTCTAACCAAAAAATGTACGCCACTAATATTTGTAAAGTTTTTATATTTTGTTAATACAGCTGTATGTCTTTAATTTTTTTCGTGGCTTCCTTTATTTTGCACATCTCCAAACTAACAATAAATGGGATTTAAAAAATAATGTTTATATTCAATTATGTGACAACAAAATCAAAATAGACCAATTACAAATTTATTTTTATCATACATTCCCGGACTATCAAATAAAATTCAACGAATAGGAAATAAATTTAATATTCGCACAATTTTTAAAACACAAAACACCATTAGATCTCAATTACCAAAAACAAAACCATACAACTTAAATGAAAATACAAAAATGTTATTAGAAAATATTTATTTTATAATTTTTTTATATTATTGAATATTTATATTTATTTTTTTATATTTTTTATATAGGTGAAACTTGTAGACCATTAGCTAAACGCATAAAAGAACACAGATCATACATTAAAAACACAAAGTTTCTTAAATCAAAAATCTGCCAACACGCATTTGAAAACAATCACAGAATAAACTGGGATGCTTCGAGTATTTTATCAAAGGAAACTTGTTCTAAAAAACGCAAAATTAAAGAAAGTGCGTATATATTATTAAATAAAGATAATTATGTAGCATTAATTTCAGTTAATTTAAATAACACTTGGTTGCCTTTGCTCGATACTGAAGTATCTTCAGGAAAGCTAAAAATCAATTAACTGATTACCTTTTTTGTCTTACAAATAATAAATACACCAGTTACTTATGTCACTCATGACACATATGTCAAACTATTTTCAGTTTGCGATTTTAAAAGCATAAAATTTAATCATTTCTAATTTGAATATTGGTTCATTTTTTATTTTTATTTTTTAACTTCATTTTTAACTTGACAACGGACGCAGACTTGCCACCAAAACGTCGTTTTTTAATTAGAATTTTTGGGTTTTTGGGAGTTTTTCTTTTATTTTGTGTCAGGCGACCGGCCAGTTCATAGGGGTCAATAGGGCTAAACAGGGTCAGCTAGTATACCCCAGGACCAGGACCGAAGCGGTCCCATTCTTTCCAGGCGTGTATTCAACAAAAAGACCATCCAATAAATGAATCCGCCTAATCAATATAGAGCATATCTTCAACAAAATCAAGTAAGGACTACTTACACACTTAGTGCAATACATAATGTGCCAAATTTTAATAAAATTGGTTAGTAATTATTTGAGTTATTAACAAGATTGTTTCTGTTTTAAACAAGGTTGCATCTTGGAAACAATTAAATTTCGGACCTAAAGTTATATAAACTTTTTTTTCACATTGGCTTATTAATAGGCCATATTTCACCACAATTAAAAACACCCTGTATAACCTAAATAAAAACAATCTGTCATGGTAATTTATGTAACCATATTTCTTTAGTACCTTTAGTTCTATTGACAATACCCAATCAACAATACCCAAATATTAAAATATGCAAAAAGTACATTTAGACAATGCAGTAGTGTTATTAAAGACTACTTTAAACTACCTTTATAAGGGCCCTGATAATATTGCCAAGATTTTTTTTGTAGTACACGTAATGGACTACACCGTATACTATAGCCATTTTAAAGCATTTGGCGAGATTTCACCACAAAGCTATTTAAAATTATAACTTATATATCTTTTGTTATTTGAAGACATTGTTTTGTGCAAAAAAATAGCGCATCATCATCTGCACTATTATTAAAACTTATAAAGACTGGCGCATCATAGTCTGTAGCATTATGAAAATTTTAGTTTTACTTTAAAAATACTATCAAATATACATAAAATTAAATTTTCTCTTGTAATATAATTTAAGATAGTAACCAAACTTTGTCTTTGCCATTTAAGATTAAACTCGATATATATTGCGGTCGCTACTTCACAAAAAGGACAAGTTCGGCCTGCAATATACAATGTACAAGCAAAAATAAAAACCGCAAATTCGATATGGTAAGAGATATTGGTTGCTGTATACATAAACAATATATTTTGCTTGATAGATGTGCTCGGTCCAATCTTGGACACTGGCGGAAGTTTTGATCTATTGCTTCTGTAGAGAATAGGTACAAAATTTACGATGTGCTTTTGTTGGGTACTTATTGGTATTATTTAACTGAGACAATTAGTTTTTAAAGTTAAAGAAAAAAGCTATATTTAAAAAGTATTCTTTTTAGTTGTAGTTTCGGGTATTGGTTCTTTTAAATGTGAGAAGCCCAGGAGGGGATTTCGAGATTTACTACAGCGCATCAGATTAATATACCGGAAGCTACCTTGTACCCGGTTAAGTACCTCCACCAAATATGAGCCCCGTATACAGGGCGAATCATAAAAAACAAAAATATATTCATCAGAATTTAGATTAGATTATCTTTTCGTTAGGTACACGCCAAAAATCTAGAAATCTCAGTCCTAGTCCCGGGGTATAGCGAGCTTACCTTGTTCAGCTCTATTGACCCCTATGAACTGGCCAGTCGTCTAAAAGAAAGTAAAGAAAAGTCTCCCAAAAACCCAAAAATATTAATTAAAAATCGACGTTTCAATGACGGACTTGCGGGAACAGCTTGCTATACTCTAGGACCAGGACCAAAGCGGTCCCATTCTTTCTAGATTTTTGGCGTGTACCAAACGAAAAGACCATCTAATAAAGGTTTTTGGATATACAAATTTAAAAAGTAATATTAAAAGTTTTGTCAAATTTTCAGTTTTGCTTACCTTTGTTTTGAACTTGATGCAACAAAGTTAATGCAATAAAGTTTAAATTTAGTTTTGTATTTAAAAAAGTTCATTAGGAAAATTGGTTATGTTCACAATGACATTAAATAATAAAATTAAAAATTATTTTTATGAGATAATAAAAATTTCAGGTTGGTTTTAATGGTCTTGATAGGAAGTCAAACCCAATAAAATTTCTTTAATTTAGTAATGTCTTTTGTTATGGTCTATGTTACAGAGTAATAGGTACCAAGGCTAATATATTTGTAACTGTTTAAGCTAATTAATGACACACTGTCAAAAGACTTGTTTGTTGATTTTTTTAATGTTACCCATATTTTTTCTACGACCACATGTGGAAATAGCAGAAAGCACATTCATATATAGAAAATGCCTTGAATTACACTAGTGTTGCAATAGTGTATTACATAACAAGCGTTGAAAGTGATATATTTCACACGGGTGGGAAAATCACTTTTGACACGAGTCATGTACAATATTTTTCCCACGACCAAAAAGGTATTTATCATTATTTTTAAATTATTTTTGGTGCTGAAAACGGTTTTCTGCCATTTTTATGATTTTTTTAAAAATAAATAGTTCCTACTAATAACCTAACAAACTTGCGAGACCGGGGAGTGACTAGGGGTGCTTGGTAAGGTACCTTACAGAATTACATGCACTGTCTTTAATTAAGTGTTTTATGGTAAATTTACGTAAAAACACCTTAACATTGGACATAAACACCAAATAAATATATATTTTTGAATAATAATTAATAATAAATATAAATATGTGCGGTTATGTGACATATAACCTCACTTTCAAAGGGATAAAAAACAGTAGTCGATATGCTAAAATCGACGTTGCAACATTAAAAGTTATCATAAACGACGTCATCTATAAAGTACCTTGTAAATAGAAGTCGTATTTCATAGCCAATAAGGTGTTTAGTATATTTTATATTTATCTAAATTTTAAATAAGTTTCAAATTTAGGATATTTTTTCGATCTATCGACACGCTATCGATATTCAATACATATGTTTAATGGGTTGCCTATTATTAAAGGCGTTGGCCATTTTCATTAAAAAAATAGTCTATAACCTAATTAACCCTCAAATATAAAAAACTATAATATCAATTTAACTTTAAAAAATAATAATATTTGTTAGCACTGGTAAGTTAAGACTTTTATTTTGTTAAAAAATACTGTAAATATATTTTTTTATAAAATTTAAGCACCTGTCATTCTACTTCTCAACACTAGTGATATTAATCGTTTTTTAAATGATTAAGGAGTACGTTCTATGTCATTCTCGTGTGTGGTCGTGGGAAAAGTTCTTTACAACACTAGTGTGATATTGTATACAGTATTGTATACAGTCCTTGCGCCATTTAGAATAAAAAGTAGCTGTCATCGCTATCATATTATTATTTAAAATTAGGCAAAGCAAAAAAATCAAATACAAGAATCCGCATGATGTTTTTTTTTTCAATTAAAATACCTAAACCCTTTTTTATTTTAGAAAAGTTGAAAAGAATAATGAACGGTACTTTTTTAAGCCGATTAAGAATATCCTAAAGTAAAAGCTTTAACTTTATTGATCTTATTAAACGTAAGTTACTCTATTTTGCCCCACTATTTTCCATGATATTGTTTGTAAAGTTTTTCGTATGGGAAAAGTAAAACATTTTTAGATAAACTTGTATTTTTAGCTATGTCTCTAAAGTTAACATCTTTTACCAAAAACATACATTTAGTATACGTGAAAAAATTTCATCCAAAGTAGCAATAAATTCGGGATTACGGCATTTGGTAAATATCCACTGGCGTATCAAGAAAAGTTTTAAAATTATAAACAAATATAACGCGTCAAATATCTTAAAAAAATTAGTTTACAAGTTAGGGGGAACACCATTGTGATAGGGCTAAAAATAGCCAATTTTTGTAAACCTATTTTTTTAAGTATGAATAATTATATTTTGTGTTTTATTTGTTTTCTGGGAAATTAAATTTAAACAAAATATTATTTGGCTCTTCCCCAGAATATTCTGGAGAAAATCCAAATAATATTTTGTTTAAATAAATCATTATTTCAGGATCAGACAAAAGGCAGTTTATTTGCATTGCATTATAGTTTAAACGAGCCACCCCCTTTAATTCCGGTTTTTGTATAGTTATATAAAGGTACGCGCACATACCTCGGCATCGGACGGACAGTACGGATCAAAAAAATAGTTTTGATGAAATTAAATGATAAACACGCACATGCGAGTCATGGGAAAATCACGGATAAATATTAAAAGTTAGCGCCTTTTTATCCATGGTATTAAACCACTAGGTTAGATCCCTCCAGTAGATATCAGCTTAACTCTTGTCAAATAACTCAATTTTTGACCTGTATCGCACATATAAAACGGTAATGGCCGAGTTTTAATTTAAGTTGATTTATTTTCGAGGGAATTTTTAAATCTTGTGCAAATCGCGCGCACATAGGTAAACTGATTTATTTAATTTTAATAAAACCATTTTTTCCAATCCGTACCGTCTGTCCGATGTCGACGTATGTGCGCGTACCTTAAAGGTTAATTTTTATTATTGCGAGGAAACTTTTTTGCCAAAATTTACTTGTCTAGGGTTATCCCTCCCCACACCAACACAAACGTGAAAAAGTTTGAATGGAAAAGGGGTCAAGTAATACTTTATCTTAATGGGTTTTAAATTCTCTTTAGTTTTTTAAAATCGGTTTAGTAGTTTTTGAGAAAATGTATCCTAAATACCTGGTGTCTTTAGCCACTGTCCTTTTAATATTAAAACAGAATTTGATACGTTGATCGTTGTATCGTATGTATTCAGTCGTCTTTTGTTAATTTCGGTTTAACCGAAAACTAGCCTTACTTTCTTATTTAAAATGGAACACCCGATATATTTTTATTTATTTGAAAAGACAATGCCATTTCGACTACAATGACACTCTATTGGCGATTTTTGACATCTGGCCTGAAATTTGTTTTTTAATTTTTAATTAGGCGTTCCATTAATGCAATAAAAAGTTTTAGCTCAAGAAATCACGGAACAATAGATAAAGCTATTTATTGTGCCGTGACTACCTGGTTCAAAATTGAACGTTTTATTATATTTATGGCACTCTAGATTAAAAATTTAAAATTTTTAAAGGTTATATGTCAAATAGTAGCAAATAAAGTGTCATTATAATCGGAATAATGATTTCTATTTAAATTAATAAAAATATACCGGGTGTCCCTTTTTCAATATTTAAGTATAGGTCGTTTCCGGCTAAATCGGAAGTTATAGAAAACAGCTAAATCCATAAAATATTGCACATTTAGCTAGTATATCTACCAACCAAATTTTATTTAAATATCTTAAAAAGTAAAAAGTTACAGGGGTAAAGGCACCAAGTATATGGGGTACGTTTTCTCGGAAACTACTAAACCGATTAAAAAAAATCTGTTAAACAGAGAGTTTCTTTAAGAAAATGTATTACTTGACCCCCTTTTTTATTTAAACTTTTTGACGTTTGTATTGGTGAGGGAGGAGATAATCCCGAACAAGTAAAGTTTAATAAAAAATGTGTGCCCCTAAAATTTATAGGGATTTGTTTATTAGTGTAAAAATAATAGAATTATGGAGGGTGGCTCATTTTAATTAAAATGCACTTTATATTTAATTATGCTGAAGTAAATTTTAATTATTTTTTTATTGCAAAGTTATTAACATAAGCGTAATGGCATTCAAAATTATTGGCTTTACCTAGTGGCGGCCACGATACAGTAGTAAAAATCAACTTAAATTAAAAAATTAAAAAAACAAACATTTTATTAAACAACACAACATTCGTTTTAGCAGTTCGTAATCGTATGTGATTTTGAGGTTATGACAATAAGAGAAGTTTGTCAATTTATGCTTTAATTATTAATATATATATATATATATATATATATATATATATATATATTACTTTTGCCCTAAAATTAAAAGAGGGAAAGAGATTGCACTGTTGCATTTAAATATTGAATTAAGAACCATTAATAGCTTATAACTTTTGTCTATAAGTTTTTAGAACCTAATGACCATTGATACTTTTGATCTACTGTCCAAGAACTATTAAGTGGTTTGATTAAAACCCATGTTTTATTTAATTTCTGCGTGGTCCTTTATTTTTTAAGCATTTAAAAATATTTCCAGTCACGCCTCTGACATTATGTGGCTTATTTTTCACCCGAACTAACTTCAAAGTTGCTAAAAGCCTTGGGAGTCCTTCTAATGAATAAGTTTTCCGTTTTACCACATCATGGCCGCTTATTAAAAGGAAATATCTGTTCTCTGGCAACTTCATCATAATCTGGGCCCTGCTCCGCCATAATCCAGGAATTATGCTTTTAACCATTATAGTTTTGTGTTTAGAAAACACACTTATTTAAACTGCTCTGATTGGTTGGCTTGCTTTTCAGGCGTCAGTTTGTCTTTCGTTGTTACTGGATGCCTTTTATGATTTTGATCTTATTTTAATTATTTAAATTTGGTTCATAAATCTTAATTAACATTTTTTTAATTTCTTTTTGTTATTGTATTTTTGAGTGGTGCTTTTCGTTGAACTTGCAGAGTATAGCGAAAACTAAAAGAGATAGAGCAAATCTAATTAAACAATTTCAATTTCGATTTTAAAAGAAATTCAGTGGTAAAACTAAATAATGGCTAACTTCATTCGCTTTAAAGACACAGACACAGAGTGTTTTTTAAATTTTGGTAATTTGTCCAGGTACTTGTAACTCGCTTAATATTAGAGATAGAAATATATCGCAAATAGAAAAGTTTTAGAGATATTTACGCTGAATTTAGTAGCGTACCTATATTTTTCCATTGACTTAAAATTTAGAGTTATAACACAATGTTGGGTTTTTAAATAAAACATCCTGTTGATTTTAAATTTTTAATTTTGTTTTATTAGATTTATTAAAAAATATATAAAAGCCCTCTTTGGTATGACGTTTAATTTTCTCGAAAGTTTAACTGTATAGTTGGGCGAATGGTGAGATAAAAATGTGGTTAAAAACACTATATACAGGCTGTTTCTTAATTACGGTAGTAAACTTTAAGTGATTTGAAAAAAGTTTCTATAAACATATGTCCGGATTTGCTTCATTTCTCCAATACAGGGCATTTAAGTTTTTAAAAAAGTCGGTATTTTTAAAATCTAAAAACGCTTTAATCGATTTAAAAGAAACTTGATAAACCTATTTATAGTAATAAGACTAGAGATGGCAAATTAAAAAACAGGAATATCTATATTGATAAATATCGTTTTGACTAATATCGATTACTCGTTATATCGAAGAGCAATGTTATCGATATTTGAGAGAGAAAAAAATCGATAAATTACCTTTTTCTTAACAGGTAGTAGAAAAATAAATACGGCATAACAGTAAAAATACACTTGTTTTTACTGCTACTTTTTTATTTTACTGTACAACATTTTTGACAGTTTTAAAAATAAAAGTAAAAAAAATCGCTTTTTGGTGTTGTCTCATTTACCACAAATATCGAAAACATTAAATATCGACAAGTTTAATATTGATGAAGATTATCGATATTTGATTTCCGATATATCGATATTTAAAAATTATCGATATATTGTTGCCCTAAATTAAAACAAAAAGTTATATTTCCTAAAATTCTTCCATTTTTAACCTTTAATATCCTTTTAATAGCAAGATTTATCAAAAAGTGTGATAGACATTTTCTGTAGAGCGTTTAAAGTCCCATGGAAATAGTAGAAATTTAATTGTTAATAATTATTTTTTAGTGAGTAACAAAATTTAAAACAAAAACAGTTATTTTTTAAAATTCTTCAATCTTTCACCTTGAATATCTTTTTAATAGTTAGATTTATCAAAAAGTGTGATAGACCTTTTTTGTAGAGGGTATAATATACCATGGAAATAATAAAAACTTAATTGTCAATAATTATTTTAAGTGAGTAACAAAATTTAAAACAAAAAGTTATATGTCCTATAATTCTTCCATTTTTAAACTTGAATATCCTTTTAATAGTAAGATTTATCAAAAAGTGTGATGGACCTTTTCTATAGAGCATTTTAAGTCCCATGGAAATAGTAGAAACTCAAATGTCAATAATTATTTTTTAGTGAGTAACAAAATGTTAAACCAAAATAGTTATTTTTCTCAAAATTATTCAATCTTTCACCAAGATATTTACTTTCTTAAAAATTAGATTTATCAAGAAAATATAAGAAACCTTTTTGTAGAAAATTCAATTATCTATAAAAATGTAAGGCAAAATATTTTTTCCATACAGTAGAAAACAAATTTTTTTCTTTAATAATAAAGAATAAATAAAAAAAAACTGGAGACGTTCCTATTAAAATTTAGAGCTTTTTTTTCAGTAAACACACAATAAAAAAATGGTCGATTTTTTTACCCGTTCTATTATACAGGGTGTTTTCTATTTGCGGTAAAAGACTTTTTCTAAGCTTTTTCAATGAAAGAAGTTGAAAGCTTGAAATTTTATTAAAATGTGGCAGTGGTATTTATGGCATTAGGAAACTATTTTAATAATTTATTTAATTTTAAAGTCACTACCGCTCACTAATTAAACACATATTTCTGAAATATTTTTTTAAGTCAAATATAATAACAGGTTTTTGTCCCCCTAATTTTGCTTCGTCCTAAGTTTTCGAAAAACATATCCAATTGCATATCACTGGACCATACAGAAAACATTAAAAAATATATTTTAAAATTTATTTTACATATTGTTTTAATAATAATTACAAACAGCAATCATTAATAGTAAATTAAATAATAATATTTAAATAACAACATTTTTGTAGGGTTATTCAGATTTAACTTATATAGTATTTAAAATTTTAAATAACTGCTGATTTTTTGACTGTCTCTAGACATTCAGACAGACGTTATGCAATTTAGCTTTTACAAAAGGTTATGATTTACGAGATACGGGGTGTCAGTCTCCATTTTATTTTGGTTACTGACTTTTCATAAAGTTTTTATATTTTTTTACGATTAAGCAAATAAAAATGCAAATTCTAATTTTCTTGTATGTTTTTCATTTAAAAAAATAATAAAAACGACTTAAATTATTTCTAATAAGTATCCAAAAACAACATAACACTAAATACAATTTTGACCTTCGTAAACAATAAAAATGTAAATTGCGGATAAAATATACGACTGTTCATTTTTCTTTTTTCTCGAAAATAAAGCTTAACACAAAGACAATTTGGGGCACTCAAAGGGTGCATTTTTATTGCTTGGTTTTTAGATATTTAAAAATATCGACTTTAAAAAAAATAACGCCCTGTATCTCAGAAATGAAGCAAGTCCGGACATATGGTAA
>JACEGR010008691.1:0-34160 GCA_014170235.1 Listronotus bonariensis | reverse complement strand
AAAACTTTAAGAGCAAAAAAAAAGGTCCTCAAGTTTAAAACCAACAAACAGCTACTTTGAGATTACATTTATGCTTATGATTTGACTACCAAGTTTAATTTGGTAATTTTTTCCGGGGGGATAATTCGCCTTTCCGGGCCACCCCTTAAATTCAACGCTGCTGTAGTCAGTCTAAAACCCGTCGAATTCGATGGGGTTCAATCTAGAAATATTTTAATTCCCATTCGTTTAAAGTTGTATAAATAAAATAAAGCATTTTAGTAAATATTCTAACGTCTATATTAAGGCATCAATATTTTTGATTTTGTTAAGTATATACCATAATATACCACCTGCCCTAATCTCGATATGACACCACATGATGTTGTGATTCTTGTGCAAGTTTTATGTCAAAACGTTATCAGTTTTTAATTTACAGAAATAGAGCCCTTTTAAGCTCTAAACTCGCCCAATCCGATACCCAAAACATGTCAATGGGCCTAATGGTTTTGCAGCTGTAATCCCTACGATTTTTGCCACAATGTTAAAAAATTCCATATAAAACATTCGTGGTAAATTTTTGCGATAAAAAAGTGACGCGTTTTCCCGGTCCGACACCCGAAACATTTGACATTGACAGTTTGGGTTTCATATAATATGACGCTAAGAATATTCGAGTTGGACATGTCAAAATGAACCCCCTAAAATGGTTTTAAATTGATATTATCATAAAGTAAATTGTATTATTGCCCAGGGACTATTATTACTGGAGAACTCTTTTTAACACAAACAAGTAATTTTATATTTATTCAATAATTTTAGTTGGGGTCCTAAAATTCCACTTATATGTACATTTGATACAGAGTTAATTGCTAAAGTCTTAAAGAGTGCTTAAAATAAATCTGTAGTAAAATGTTTTTAATGAGTAAAATTTTATGAATTTCGAAATTGTTAAGTTTTCGCATATAGTCTTTATTTTAAGGTAAATCAAGTAAATCTGTGTTTTTAAAATTTTTAAGTAGTAAGTTATGCACTAATTTAAACTGCTCTAAAAATACAAGGGCAAAAAACATTCACAAATTACCATGATTCTTGTTTAAAATATTAATATTGTTTTTGGAAAAATAAAGCTATTAAGAAAAAAGAACCTGGCCGCTGCGCTGAAAAATAAAACTTTCCAAATTAATGGAAAAAAGGTGCAAAATTTATAAAAAAGCAGGGATTTGGTGTGGTGTTATTAAAGTATTGTGTGCAAATAAGCATAAAGAATTATTAGTGAATACCAACTGTCCATGGATGGGGTTTACAAGAGGATAAATGTAGGTACAGAAAATTTCACTTCTTGAAAAAATGTTACTTTTGTTAATAATTTTTGCTTGTAAAAATTATTATTCACGAAGAAAAAATGGTTATACATAATACAATTTTTCAATTTTAAACGAATGTCATTAAGGCGTTTTCGTTAAATAATGGAGTTTGATAAAATTTTTGTATGATTTTTATTGATTGCAAACTTCATTTTAAATAAATTTTCTAATTAAAAAAATGAGATTTTTTTTTCTTTGAGTTTTTGTGAACCCTGTAGACAAAATCAACATTATTTTTTGTAAATCATATTTTTAAAAAGCAAACATTTTTATGAAGATCAACTTTTGGAAAACTATTCTTTTTGTTCATTTGTTCTCTTGTAAGCCCCATCCGTTAACAGTCTACGTAGAAGTTTCGTTTGATTTTCATTTGATGATAAATCAGGACTCTCGAGAACAAAAAGAAAAAAATTTTGACCTAAAATTGACATTGCCGCAAATTTTGAGACAAATACCAAAATTTTAATTAGGAAAAAAAATAATTTTAAATAGTTTTACCTAACTTGACCTGTTAATTATTTTTAGTATTTGTTATTTATTTATTTGTTTGTGTCAAATTTATTAATTGGAATTTGGTTCCCTTCCTGACCACCGATCAACCTAAAATTTTGTACACACTTTTAATCTTGGTGACAGTACAATATAATACATTCTTTAGGATTGTAAATCCAAAATGGCCGCCTGTACAAAATGGCGGATTACATATTGCTTTACTACAACCTTAATATACGTATCAAATGAAAGAGTCTGATTGATAGAATAGAGCTTACTATAAAAAAAAATCTAATATGGATGCGGCCAGACAATGGCAGATTACATATTTTTTCCACAACTACCTCAATATGGGTATCAAATAAAAGGAATTGATTCGTAGAAACGAGCTTACTTCAACAAAAAAATAAAATTAAAGATGTCCGCCGCCACAAAATGGCTGATAACATAGTTTTTCCACACCTACCTCAATATGGTTATCAAATAAAAACGTTTGGTTGGTAGAATAAAGCTCACTATGAAAAAAATCCAAGATGGCTGCCGCCACAAAATTAAAATCGTTCTGGTTAGTTATAGTGAGGCATAAAATAAACTCAAGAATAAGAAGTATCAACTTACAAATACAACGAAACTAAAAACTTAAAAATAAATTATAATAAAAAAATATATGTTAAACGGTTTTATTGTACTTAAAACTAGAAAATAAATCGGGAAGTCCTAACTACCAGATCCCACCAAACTTTCATCAATCTGGGGTATTAATCAGACAAATGATAAAATTGTTAGGCACTTAAAATTTCTGTGATAATATTTACTTTGGATACGCTAGGCCCAACGGTTTTTTATCTGATTAATACCCCAAATTAATGGGAAGATTGGTGCGATCTTATGGTGCGAAGTTACTTTTTAGCTTTTAGTACAATAAAACCATGTAACATAAGAAAAAGTATATATAATTTATTTAATTTAATAAAACTTTTAAATTATGAATAATGTGACCTAAGACAACATTTTAAGTATAAATACGCCGTTGCATCTATCTTTAAAACTCCTCATGTTAATGCCCTGGTTCTGGTTAGTTATAGTGAGGCATAAAAATAAACTCAAGAATAAGAAGTATCAACTTACAAATACAACGAAACTAAAAACTTCACAAAATAAATTATAATAAAAATAGACAATATAAACGGTTTTATTGTACTTAAAACTAGAAAATAAATCGGGAAGTCCCAACTACCAGATCCCACCAAACTTCCATCAATCTGGGGTATTAATCAGACAAATGATAAAATTGTTAGGCACTTAAAATTTCTGTGATAATATTTACTTTGGATACGCTAGGCCCAACGGTTTTTTATCTGATTGATACCCCAAATTAATGGGAAGATTGGTGCGATCTTATGGATAGCGAAGTTATTTTTTAGCTTTTAGTACAATAAAACCATGTAACATAAGAAAAAGTATATATAATTTATTTAATTTAATAAAACTTTTAAATTATGAATAATGTGACCTAAGACAACATTTTAAGTATAAATACGCCGTTGCATCTATCTTTAAAACTCCTCATGTTAATGTCTCCTGCAAATTCCCCATCAAACTTTATGTCAGACTCTATTGCCAATAAAATTTATGGCCTAAGAAACAATTACTTATACCCAAAATAGATTAGGTATATTTCATTTGCAACAACAAATATTTTGTTATACCTTAAGTATGAGTAAGAGTATAAAAAATTTACTATTGCGTTTTCTTCGCTTTTTACGAATTTTAATATACAGTGTCTCCAACAAATTTAATTGATGGTATTTAATTGAGTACACGCCAAATCGCATCGTTTCCTCCTAAAACAAAATAAAGAAAAAAAAACCTGAAAAACAAAAAAAATGTAAAATAAGTAACTAGAAAAACTAAAAACCGACGTTTCGGTTGCAAGTCAGCCAGCGTTCTTTAAGATAAATGTTTGCAACCGTTCGGATTCTGCGCACGTCAAATTTGTCGTTCCAGCAGTGCCATGTTTGTAACATTATACAATTGTTTGTTGTTCCAGCAGTAGCTTTAAGATGTTGGAAATATGTTGGAAAACTGTTTGAAAAGTTTGCAAACTTTCTTCAAACATTGCTGACAATTTTTAACATAACCTTTCTTGTATTGACGTATAAGCAGTATGCACGCCTTGTTTATTTATCGTTTCAGCAGAAAACTGTTGCCAACATTTCTGACTAATGTTTGTAACAATTTCTGCGTTTTACGATTGTTGCTAACATGTTTCCAACATTCTGCTGGATCAAACCTATTATTGAATAAAAATAAAAAGTTAACTTAACATTTGGGTTTGTCAAACGATTTTAGAATATTCTGAAAATAAATTCTGAATTTTAAAAATTTTAAACCTAAATAGAAGGTAAACTTAATTTTTTTTATTTTTTATTCACTTTTATGTTGACAACGGTGGCAGACTTGCCACCTAAATGTCGATTTTTTAGTTTTTCTAGTTACTTGTTTTACATTTTTTGTTGTTTCTTATTTTCTTTTAGGAAAATAAATACCAATAATTAAATAAATTAATTATCTTCTACTCATACATTTACCAAAATTTCTAAAACAATTAAAAATGACACAAAATATCAAACTGGTATTTTTGTGTTTTTTTACCAACGTACAGGAAGGTAAATAAATTTTAACACTTCCTTTCATGTAACCTCGTTTACCGTTTTAATATTTATGTCCTAGTTAGTTAGATATGCCTAATGCACACCGTTTGCACTATAGAAATGTAAATGTTAATTGTATTAAAATGACATCATCGTGGTAATAGCACTTACAGAGAAAAGTACATTCATTCATCTGAAATACACTGTGTTGATGTATTAAAAGAGTTTTGGCGTGAGTTATTGTGTAAAAATTTTAATGTCCTTATTTATAACAATTAACTTTTACCCTTGGGTCCACCGTACAGTTTAGTCTGTCAGTAATATTCAAACTATTGTCTAGCATCGCCAGCTATTATAGGGTATGGCGCTATACATTAGGTATCGGTCAAGGTCTTATTTTTGTGCGGCCGCCAAACATTATTTTAAACTGGCAACAGAACACAATATATGTGTTTTCGTTTACAATTACGAAAATGTTAACAAGAATTTTTAAATCCTCTTTATCTTTAATATGAAAACAAAAATTTTGCATGTTAAAGTCATGCGTTTCTGCTTTAAGATAATTTTAAAAATTAAATAAATTTTTGAAAATTATAACTGTGCCATAAGTTATGATTTTTTTGTAAAGATTTATATAGATGTGTAGTTTGTAGACCCTTAGATTAATTTATAAATACAGTTAAAAGTAAATAAGAAGTTCTCACCTTTAACAAATACCGAAGAAAAGGAAAGTTTCCATATTGAAGTCTTTAAGACGATTTATATAAAGAACGTCCAAAAAGTGCGTCAACCTCAGAAATATTATTAAAAATTCAGAATGTAATTAATTAATAACCAAAATTAATTAAGTAGAAATGATAGAAACGTTGTTTGGCAATATGAGCAATTTTTTGGCTTAAGTTTTGGAATTTCAAAAAAAAAAAAAAAATAGAGCAATATTTTGGCTAAAGATATTTTGATTTTTTTTTTAATTAAATTTTCTAAATGGAAAATATTTTTTAAATATTGTGTAAAAGCTTATCCAATACTCTTTATTTAATTTATTCCAAATGTTTTAGTGCTCAGAACTTTGCTTTTCCTTTCTCACCACAACTCTACACAATTACCGATCCTTTTCCAATTTTACGGTGGTTTTTCTCATTCCGATTTATGTAATAATATTTCTAATTTTTATAAAAACAAATAAGCCAAATGTTTTTCTTAAAAATTGCATCATTGGCTTTAAACGTTTTCAATAAATAAATAAATATTAAAAAAAAGAATAAACCGACTTCAAGAGATAAATAAAACTCACTGAAAAATTAAAAATAATGAATTAAACATATTTAAAAAAATAAATAAAGTTGGGTAATAACATTTCGCTTAACTACTAAATGTTAATAACTAAATACACAAAAGATTTTTATACTTTAATACCATATGTTATTACCCGACTTTGTTTTTCAAAAAACTTTTTTTATTATTTTTAAATTTTTATTGAGTTTTAGTTATCTTTTGAAGTCGGTTTAATTTTTTTATATATATTTATTTTACTCTTTTAGTTTTTCATTAACAACATTTAATCGGTGGCCATCCACTAAAAAAACAGTGATATTAGAGACATTTTGCACCCCTTATTTTGCAATTCCGTTGTGGTTAACGTTATTCTGAGACTGCGCAGTACCGCAAACATGATCCGTTATCGTTATTAACCATACCGGACTCCTTTAATTACGGATGAATACCGAAGAGCTTATCGTTATCGTTATCGTTATTGTTAAACTGCGTCGTTGCCGGATTGTAGAAATTTTAATATCAATTATTTAAAAGGTTAAAATTTTAATGCCGTATTAATTAAAATATCATTTATACATAGGCTCTAATTAGCGAAAAATCTATAGCAGTAATAAAAATCAAATAGTGTTAAGAAATTAAAACGGACTTGCACTTTTACAGATATTCTAAATCAGTAATTAATTTAGATGTTACAATCTGGCACACATGCTTTTTATTCTACTACCAAACCTAACCTTACTTTTTGTGTTTTGCTTATACTGTATTGTTCGCATCTACTTTAAAAACGAAATCATGTGTGTTTGCATATATTTTAATATCAATTTATACCTTATGAAGAATCAAAGTAAATACTGATTTTTCGTTAACTTTAAAATCGGTGAACCACAGGCAAAAATAAGGTTATGTGTCAAAAGCGCAGATGCAAGATAAATTTCTTAAAAGAGGCTGCAAAATCTCTGTCTTAAACTGCTGCCGTAATCGTTATGTTTAATAACGATAACCATAAGGAGGCCAAAAACGTCTGGTATTTTTAAGAGGTGCAAAATGTCTCTAGTACCTTTTTCTCTCACGTAATCTTTAGTGTAATCTTTTGACCAGTGGCATGTAAAATTTCGTAAAAGATGTGAATTAGAGAATAAAAAAATAAACTACGGAGTGGGTAAACTCAGTAGGTACTGCGTCCCAAAGCGCCAAAATTCCTAATAGGTCTTAGTTTTAGTGGGTTTCTTAGGATTTAAAAATATTTTTTAAGTGGACTACGTAAACAAATCTATAAACCTTAATCTTTATTTTAACCTTTTGACAAGTGGCGCGTTAAAGTTTTTAAAAAAGATTTTATTTGAGGATTTAAAAAATGGTGTAAACTCCGTAGGTACTGCGCCTCAAAGCGCCTACGTTTCTAAGAGGTCTTAGTTTTGGTTGGTTTTTTAGGATTCAAAAATATTTTGTTTTATAAAAGACGTAAATAAATCAACAAACTTAAATCTTCATTGTAATCTTGTGGCTAAGTGGTATGTAAAATTTCGTATAAAAAGATCTAATTTAGAGATTGATTTTTTTTTAAATTAATATGCTTTGACCTTTAATTTAAAAATTAATTATATTTTCAATGTTATTTACATTAATACATTGATAGATTGGCTAACTTTTCAGATGCCTCTATTTGTCCTACAGTTTTGGATAAGACGGATCTATGTCATTACAAATAGTTAAACAAAATTCTATATTGACCATATCTACCCTCACTATAAATAAAAATAAAATTCTTATGTGGTAATTTCTTTATTTAAATCTATTTATTTTTATTCGGATTTTTTTAACAGATATAGATCTTATAACATTGGGATCTTCCTTGGGTCAGGTTAAGCACATTGTACTTTCCGAGTTGGATTAAAAATGTATTTGTGAGTTAGCTTTAAAGTTAAAAATAATTAACTCTTGCTTACCCCGATTGATCCAGGACTTTTATTACTGTCTCTCTCACTCATATTTAACAGATTTTTAAAGCATCTTCTGTCACCTTTGCACAACTATTTTGTTATACCGCATTTTATTTCAGGTTCAGGTGCCAGAAAACTTCTGTTGTATTTAACCGGAACTGGTTAAGTATGTGCCGGGGACGGATGCATTGCGACAAAAGTTAAAATTGAAATTTTGCCTTTTTCTGGCAGTGAAAAGTTAAGTTGCCAAGTATGCCCATTGGCTCTTCAAGATGCCAAACTCCGCCCCAATTGATGTTATGTAAGGTCCTTGGCAAATTTTGGCGAAAATCGATGAAGACTTTTAACTGTTTGTTACCAGGGAGATTAAAAAATACATTTTAAACGACCGTTTTAGATCCTTATTATGAAAATAAAGTACATACAAGTTTTAAATAAGTGGTTGTGACTAGTTGTTTGACTACTAGAATTTAATTTAATATGAATTTATCCAATATAACATTAAACCCACTTCAACTAAACGAAAGATTAAGTTACCACAATTTTGCCATTGCTGTTTTTAGGTCATATTATGTCAATAAATTTAAAATTCATCAGTTTACGGATAAACTTAACATAATGTATCCAAAATTATTATTGAGATTGACTTAAATTGAAGAACTAGGTAGTAGTAACGTTTCAATGATCACCCTGCTGCTGACATAAAAGCAATTTAATATCGCATTATACAGGGTGATTTAAAAATTGATCACAAAACTTAAGGGGGTAATTCTACTTGACAAAATACGGGTAGAGCTTTATATGAGTATATATATATATATATATATATATATATATATATATATATATATATATATATATATATATATATATATATATATATATATATATATATTTAATGTTAATCGTTTTCGAGGTACAAACCTTCAAAGTTCAATTCTTATTTTGGTTTTTTTCGCCATATTTTATTTATTTTTTAACCAATCCAGTGGATATTTGGCACACAAATCTAGCTTTGCAGATTCCAAAACTTTAACACTAAAGTATTTTTTTTAAATACCGCTAGAGGGCACTTTACCTAAAACTTAAAATTTATTTACATCATAACTTCTTTATTTTGACAGATATCGCAAAGCTGGGGGCGTCATTTTATAGACAATCAAAAACTTAAAAAATAAGGTAGTTTTTAATAAAGTCGATAAACCTCACCGTTTAGGCACCAATAGACATCAAAGTTTTCATCAATTTTAATCAAATTACCTACATACATACAGGGTGTCCAGTAACTCAACCGACAAACTTTACGGGGCAATTCTACAACAGAAAATAGGACAAAAAACGATTTTTAAATCACCCTGTATATTTATTGTAAAACAAAAAGCTTTTGAAAAATACCACATCTGATATGTCTATTTATTAAAGTATTTAAAATATGGTGATGCAAGTCTAAACATTTTCTAAAATTTTTATTTTATTTACAGCTCTAAGCACTAAACTTAGTGCCGTAGCTAAAATAAAGACCATATCGCTACACTTATGGAAGAATGGCACAACTCAAAAAAACTACATTTCTCAATATCATTATTTAATTTTTTTTTACTGTTTTATATTTATTTAATATAAATATTTATATTGAAAATATTCAGCCCAACGACTTTCTGGTTCTTTACCCTACATACCAAAAACAATTATAGTTTCACCACTGCTCCTTAAGTAGTTTTTTTAGTTGTGGCGTTCTTTATAAATGGAGCGATATCTACAATTTGAAGATTCAAACGGCCATATTACCATAACTATATGAAATAGACATATAATTTTTTTTATTTGCTTAAGCTCTTTAAAATAGCTTTTTGATAAAAATAAATGTACAGGGTGTTTCTATTTAAAAATGCTGGTTTATTATCAAAATTCTGAGAATGACCATATTTCCGAAATCAAAGAATTTTGATATCTATATTACCTTGTGTATTTTTTTAAAGCTATTTAACATATCTTTCGAATGGTGATAAAAATACAGGGTGTTTCTGTATAAAAAGGCAACTTTTTTGCAATAAACAAAAACTTGATGTTTAATTTATTAAAAGATATTCAATAATCAAAAGTACGTCCACAAAGTGTTCCAAACTGGTGATACGTGCGTAAATATCTCGACTACGATAGGGTCTTAAAAAAAATCGGTTTTTAGTTTAATATATTTTTCGTCAATCTAGACTTTCTGCTCTACTTATTTATTCTATTTTTTTTTGTTAAGAAATGTTAAGTCATGTTTACTTCTCCATTTAGGTCAGCATAAAATATTACTTTTCCTTTATTCAAGAAAGATCGATTACCTCTTAGTGCTTAAAAAAGATTGAAATTGAGAGAGAAAAAAGAGAATAAAATCAAGAGCGGGTATCTGAATTGGAGTATAAAAATACTCTCTATGATATTTTACCCTTTGACCTACTCTTAAATAATTTTCCTAATAGCTATTTTCCATAATACATAAATCAGAAACTTTATTGGCAAACCTCGAATGTTTCCAGTTTTTTATATCGTGTCTTTTAAAGTCATAAAACTGTCTTTATGAGTTTACCTAGCCTCTTCGGCTCCATACCTATTGATTAATCTGAAGTATATGGAAACTGAAAACTTATTTTAGCGACATCTATGACGAAGACTCTATTTTAGTATCTTTTCTTAGCTGCCAAAGAGTATTGATTTTAAACTTTATATTTCAATGTGTTGTAGTAATATGTATAGTTTAAAACTTACATGTATTAGAATTCCATTTTCCCGATTTTTGTTATTGAATAACAAGATCTTTTAGGAAATATTTATAATTCTGATTTTAAAATAGGTTAATTAAAGTTAGCTTGGTTAGTTTACACCAGATATACTGTCTGGGGGCTTGCTCAAAGGAAAACTGTAAGGTTTGGGCTTTGCTTTAAAATCACATACTTTATTATTAAATCATTGTATGTAAGAAACAAGGCCTCTGGAAAGTAATGTAGATGTTTAATTTGAGTCGGCATAGTTTATATCTGGAAAAAGGTGCATATAAAGAATTTAACCGTAAAGTCGGTACCATACCCAATTTTCTAGTTTCGTGATATACACGTAGGTACTTTTGTGTTTTTGGGAATGCTCTAAAAGAGAATTTAAAAAAATGGTTGTAAATAAATAAGTGTACAAACCTTGATAATAGGTTTAATTATTGTCCCTAAAAATGGTTCAAGAAACTTTTCTTTTTCTTGACAGAAATGAAAAACTTCCATTCGGTATAAAAGGTCGTTGTTTAAGAAAGGTATTATACTATTGTTGTTTTTTGTTTCTTGACAAAATGGCGAAGTTCAATTATATATAAATATACCTCTTTAATGAAAATAGGAGAAAAAAATTAAAAGGTATCTTTTGTCATTATTTAGCAAGCTAATTATTTATATTATTTTTATTGACCAACTAAAAATATTATAAAAAATAAAATAAAATATACCATATAGTCATATACATACATAAATACACAACATAAATATGGTGACAATCCATTACCGCTTTATTACTTCTTTAGTTGCTTACGATTTAGCTAAACATTTTTATTGACAAGGGTGTAGTAAGGATGTAGCTTAGGGTTAAGGGGGAGGAAGGGAAAAGGGAATATTATTAAAAAAATTATTTTAAAAAATGGCGTTAGTATTAAAATAAAAAGCGTATCGTCGGCATAACTAACAAAAAGATTTTGGAAATTCTTTATTTTAGTATTTTTTCAATAAAGGGGCATAGTGTATATAAATTACACGACTTACGATTCATAGATACACAAGTAAAGATTCAATTTAAGATAAAGACGTAAAACCAGACTGTGCGGGGTCAAATATCTGTTTACTCCCTTAAGGATCCAAGAAGTCAATTAAGAATGCTGTTTTGGAGAAGCCGAGATTGTTGTTCTCTAGTTGCGGTTTCACCATAGACGTATCAAACTCGGTTAAAAATATTATTTTATTTAATATTAAAAGGATTGTTGTTCAGTTATTAAAGAAATATTCTAAATTACAATTTATTTTGATCTGGAATAGTGTTTATAATATTTCACAAAATCCTAAAATGTTTCTCCAGTTGTCCTTTATGAAACATTTTTAATAAATGCCTAAAAATCTACAAAACATCTTTATAACCTTTTAAAACTTTAATGTATTCAGGCTCAACAATACAGATGTGTTACCAGCCATCGCGACGCCATTAGTCGCCGACCAAGAGGTCGTCTATCCTGCGGGAACGTCCCGCCGGCTCTATTTCCTTGTACAGGAATCTTGGAGCCAGACGTTAACTTAATGGCTTGTTTAGTCATTAGTGCCGTAGGAGGAAAATATCGTTTTCCGTAAATTTTGTCATTATACGGGTGTCCGAAAATTACGCGTCAGGATTTTTGTGGGCGATACTGCACGAAAAATTAATGCAACAAACTTCAATACAATTTTTTGAAAACCTAAAATTAACGAAGATACAGGCTGTTAAAAAAATTGTTATTATTTTCTGATCATTTTTTTTAGTGTACTGATTTTCGCCAAATTTTGCATACATATTACCTATGATTCTTTGTATTTACTAATTAAATTAAATAATTTGACGCCAGTAGTCAATGCCGAAGAACCTAAATTATTCTTCACTTTAGAAAAATGACTTAAAACTTTCTTGTTTCAAACAGTATTTAATTAGTTTAAATATAAAATTAATAAAGAGCAATCAAAATAATTTTAAGAAAGGTCCCCCTAAAGAATTAACTTAAAATGAACGGTTTCCGAGAAAAACTTCTTTAAACATTTACGTAGGTTTTAATTAGATTTTATAAAATTACCAAAGCAAGCCCTGAAAACAAACGTTGTTTATGGGTAATTTGTTATTGATATGTATGCAAAATTTGGTTTAAATCAGTACACTATATTTTTTTCTTTAACACCCTGTGCTTTTCTATGGCCAGCCCATTATAACATAATTTGTTTAACACCCTGTGATTTTCTATGGCCAGCCCATTATAACATAATTTGTCTTGTCTATATAATAAGATTGTCTGATTGGTCTAATTTAAGTCGATTTTAAAAAAGAACCATTAGTCTAAATTTAGAATTTATTACTTTAGTCATTAGGTTTTTAAAAGTTTAGGCTGAAAGCTGCCTTTTTAGCCAAATAAATGGATATTATATTGGTTTAAAAGCATATTACAATTATAACAGATTAGGAGCACAAACTTTCTTGTAGATTTATATTCTGCACTGGGGTAAGTAGGACAAAAACCATTTTTTAAAATGTATCGGTCTTTATTTTTAAAATCCCTACATTTAACCTGGTAAATATTTATAAACGTTTTTTTAAATTATTATATAGACTTTTATTAAAAAACTTTTGTTGAAAGTATGAGCTAAAATAGAAGCATTAATTTAATTTTATTTATTGGGCAGTTCTATTAGTATTGCTTAACTTTTAAAAGTATGAGGCGCCGACCTTTATTATTTTATCTCTAAATACCCGACATCATAAATTTGAGGGTCTTGAAGCTAGACATAAGCTTAATGGGTTGTTAAGTCATTAATCAAGAAATATACACTATCTTCTTATACATTGCCTATTAACGTAATTTTATACTTCAGGTATTTCTTGTAATAATTCTTAACCTTTTGACGTAATGAGGCTTAACCGATATTAAATATTTTATCCCTCTTCTTTGGGCACTATAGCTAATGAATTTTTAAACCAAAAAATACATTTTTTATTAAGGTAACTGGATTTACTAAGTTTTTACTTCAGTAAAACACATTTTTTTTTGTCAATTTAAAGTTCTCAACAAATAAATGCCTGACGTTATTATTATATTTAAGCACCTGTCAAATAGCGAATAAAATATACAACACTTTTTATCAATAACAAATTATAGGTTATGTCTTGCTTTATTAAATTTGTATCATGAAGATTTTACTTTAATGGGTTTTATGACACTTATGTAAATAATAGGTAATTTTTTTGCTTTATCAAGTAGTTTTTATTTTAAATAACAAGAGATACCTTTTCTATTTAAAATTTTACAAAAAAATTCTGATTGACATTTCCCTAACCTCTAAAAATAGTGTGCCCAAATAAGCGCTCATTATCATGCACTACTCTAGACTATATTAGCCTTTATAAGAGGGTTATAACAGTAATACTAAACAGCTCAATTTAAAGGCAAAAAACCAGATTAAAAAGCTGGTTTTAAACGTAATAAATCAAAAACACAATATAGACTGCTGTATTAGGCACATATTTTATATGGCAATTTTTATTATATTTTGCAATGGTAGTGTTTTGAAAATAAATATACTTTTTAAATAATTAAAAAAAACATTTTTATCCAAGATGTCAGAGTAAATTTTTCTCTAATTTTTTAATAGACAACTTGTAGTCCCAGGGCCAGTATTAAAAAGGACACTTTTAAAACCTTTTTAGGAGAGTTTTTTAACGAATCTACCACAAATACTTATATTGCCATAATATATAAAAGCGGCGCTTTAACACAGCCTGTTAATGTCAAATGTTTTGAGTGTCGGACCGGGCAAACGCGTAACTTTTTTCGTCGGGCAAGTTACCACAACGTTTTACAGTCGTAAAAATCGTAAGTATTACAGTCACGAAACCATAAGGCCCATTGACATGTTGTGGGTATCGGATTAGGCGGGTTTCGTAACTGTAACCCTTACGATTTTCCGCACAATCTTTAAAAATTACATGTAAAAAATTGTGGTAAACTTGACCGACAAAAAATGTCGCTTTTGCCCAGTCGGACATCCACAATATTTGACATTGACAGGCTGGGTTAAAGCGCCGCTTTCATAAATTATGGCGATATGAGTATTCGTGGTAGACTAGTCAAGATGAACCCCCTATAAAGGTTTTAAAAGTGTTATTATCATAAAGTCCATTTCATTACTGGCCCAGGGACTAATTTTAAAACTATCATTAAAAAATATTTTTTGGGCGTCAATGTTATTTTGTTTTTAATTTAAAGGAATAATATTTACTTACCGTTTGGTGCTTATTTTCTGTCCCATGTACAGAATGCAAGCTAATGAACTGTGGAGGTATAGGTCTTCGTTCTTCTTTAGAAGGAGATTTTTCAAACGGAGACCTTTCTTCTGGGACGGCCTTTCTAACATGGACTTCCTCGTTTTCAAAATAGTATTCCATTTTCTCCGAATGCGATTCCTTTTCATGCTGATGATCTTTATGGTGTTCTTTTTCGTGATGGTGCTCATGGTGCTCATGTTCGTAAGCATCCTCTACATGACCATGAAAGTCCCTGTAATATTTTTTTGTTTTAACCATTTTTTTAATGTAATTTGAAGGCTATTTTTTATGGTAAATTCCAAGATACAAATTGATCCAAAAATAAACGATATTATTTAACTTAACTTTTTTAAATGGAAAGGCATACTTTTTATTAATAATTTAAATTTTGCATCAAATTTTCACTACGTATCATTTACCATGCCCTATAGCTGAATTCAACAGCTATCAAGAAATTCACCATTAATTTGTTTTAATATTTGCTATGGCACGTAGGTAAGGACAAATTAACTTAAAATTTAAAGGTTTATTGCTGCTCCAAAAGACAGATCATGGTATCTCTATGTTTCTTGGGTAGCTGAACTTGAATCAGAGGTTCGTTTGAGCCCATCAGGTCAGGTTCAAGGGCAATTCAAAGTCAAATTATCAAAATTTATTGAAAATAGACCACAATTGTAGTACATCTATGTTTTTAGAGTGGCTGAATTTGAATTCGGTCAGTTTGTCCCCATCAGATCATTTTCAAGGTCATTCTAAGGTCAGCGACCCAAAATAATCTTAAGATATCATGATTGTGGTCTATTTTCAAAAACTTCTGATGATTTGATCTTAATATGACCTTGATCTCAACCTGTTGCGATCAAGTTGACCACGGATTTGGATTCAGGGCCCCGAAAACATAAGAATACTATGATTGTAATGTGTGATTTGACTATGGTGACCTAAAAGTTTTGACAAATTTTGATGATTTGACCTTGATGTTACCTTGACGTCGACAAAATGGGGTCAAAAGGTCAATTTGACTATGGAGTCTAACAACATGAAGGATACCACAATTGTGGTCTAATTTCGATAAACTTTGATGTTTTGACCTTAAAAAGATCTTGACCATGATCTGATGGGGTCAAACTGACCACGGATTTGGATTCAGTGACTCTAAAAATAAAGAATACCATATACTGTCGTCTATTTTCGATAAATTTTGTTGATTTATCTTTGAAAATACCTTAACAATGACCTGATGGGGTTAAAACCCAAGAATCGAATTCAGCGACCTCAAAAACATAAATATACTATGGTCTGTCTTTCGGAGCAGCTTGTGTGGCTGTGTAATCCATGACCACCCACTTTATTTTTTACCCAAAATCCCCATTTTATAAATACAGTTTTGAGTTCTGCATCAAATTCCAACTATGTTTAATTTCTTATACATACATAAAGTTCACAGTTTTATCGATTTTTATCAAAATTTGTAAAGGCACGTAAGAAATAAATTATTTGAAACTTAGGGTTTTGTTTTTTTATTTTTTTTTTTTTTTTTTGGAAAGACCCTTAAACATATTTTATTATGGACTAGGTGTGGCTGTGTGCAGGTGAAATTATAAGAAAAAAATCAAACTTTTGTATTTGTAAAAAGTTTTAAATTTTCGTTATGTTTATTAGTAAATTTCCAAATCACCGTAAACTTCAAATATTGGGCGTGTATCATGTACTTACTATATCTAGAGTTTTCATGATTGATTTCAAAATTGTGATAAAAATAAGAAATTCGAGTTAACAAAAAGTATGTGAAGGGTTATCACTTAGTTTTGGGAGCCACAGTGTACATAAATTTACCACAAAAAAAGACAACCTTTATTAAGTAGATATTAACGTGAATAAGTGTCTTACGAAAAAAAGTACCTGAGTTATAAATAAATTATTTTTAATATAAAGGTCTTCACAAAATTTAAAAAAGGACAAGGCAAAAAACATAGCTCGTATTTGATGCGCAATTTAGTGAGTTAAGTAAAAGGTGTTTTTGTTAAAAACATGAAGTTAATTTCTTTTACAAACTTAGCCAAAATTCAATTTTATCGTTCATATACTTTATCAATTGATTATTATCAGTTTACAACAGTAACTTAATCCCATACTGCAGTAGCCAATTGCCACGTGATATCCTCTAAATCCTTAATACAAACCTATAAATTCCTTGGGAATCGATAAAATGCATTTGATAAGTGTGCGGAATGCCGTGGGAATCCAAATATTGCCCGGAATCCCTCTTGTGTTCATGTTCGCCATGTTCACCGTGATGATGGCTGGGCGTTGCAGGCAACACAGGATAGTGTTGTGGAGAATGTCCTGAAATATTAAAAATTCACTATATCAAAAATAACTTAAAATTGTATCTTAATATTTTTGTTTGTGTTTGTATAATTTAATCGATATAGAAGCAAGGCAGGGCAACATACAATTTCTATCAGGTTTTTATATTGCTGTCATGTATTAATAAAATGTCTTTTTGGTACTTTTAAAACTAGGGTTCTGGCTCTGAAATATACAAGGTGATTCAAGAATCGATCACAAAACTTAAGGGGATAATTTTACTTGACAAAATAAGGGTAGAGCTTCATGTTTTTTTTTCAAAATGTCGTTCGTTTCTCGAGTTACAAGCCGTCAAAGTTCAATTTTTATTTTGGCTTTTTCGCCATATTGCATTTATTTTTTAACCAATCCAGTTGATACTTGGCACACAAATCGAGCTTTGCAGATTGTAAAATTTTAAGACGAAAGTACTTTTTTTAATACTGCCAGAGGGCACTTTACCTAAAACTTAAAATTTATTTACATCATAACTTTTATTTTGACAGATATCGCAAAGCTGAGGGCGTCATTTTATAGACAATCAAAAACTTAAAAAATAAGGTCCCTCTTTTATTAAAGTCGATAACCCCCACCGTTTAGGCACCAAAAGATTGTTTTTAAATATTTAACACATTGTTGTTCAAAATCCAAGACGTTTAGGGACATATGGTAATATGAAGTTTTTTTCTTATTTTCTGTTGTAAAATCGCCCTGCAAAAGTTTGTCGGTTGAGTTACTGGACACCCTGTATGTATGCTGTAGGTAATTTGATTGAAATTGATGAAAACTTTTGATGTTCAGCTGGAAAGCTTCAAACGGTGAGGTTTATCGACTTTAATTAAAAGCACCTTATTTTTTAAGTTTTCATTGCTCTGCAAATGGAGCCCCAAACTTGCGGTATCTGCTCAAAATAAAAAGCTATAATGTAAATAAATTTGGGTTTTAGGTAAAGGCCCTAAGGTATTTAAAAAAAAGCATTTTTGTCTTAAAATTTTAAAATCTGCAAAGCTTGATTTGTGTGCCAAATATCAACTGGACTGGTTAAAAATAAATGTAATATGGCGAAAAAACCAAAATAAAAATTGAACTTTGAGGGCTTGTAACTGGAAAACGAATGACATTTAAAAAAAAAATTATATGAAGCTCTAACCATATTTTGTCAAGTAGAATCACCCCTTAAATTTTGTGATCGATTTTGAATCACCCTGTATAACTGTATGTATACAGAAACTATTGACCATTTAAGATTACCCTCATTTGCGAGTTCTTTAAGGTCAACAGTTTTTGTATACACACAATTCAATAGACGGCGATGAGGACCGGAGCGGTCATATCTTGACAGGTATTTAACAAAGGCTTTTGAAGCATTGATAGAATGTTAGGCATATTTTTAAATTGGGCTTGGATATTTATGAAAAAGACTCAAATAAGATATTTTACTTTACATTGCCTTACAAATTTAAGTTATTAAAAAGCATTTTAGTCGATGCACAAAGTAAACGTAAATATTTGTTTTTGATTAAGTACATAAGTTTATATAATAATAAAGTTCTAATTTAGAAAACTGGGAAATTAACACATCCTATATAAATGCATTTTTTTAAATATGTCAAAACTGGAATAACGTAACGCCGTCATCAAACATAATTAAATTTAAAATTATAGAGTCTACAACTTTTCTGATTGTACTTGTTAAAAACAAGGTAGAATTATTAATATATAAATAATAAAATAATATTTAAAAACATAATTTATATTTTAAATAATAAAGTCTACTAATAGGCTACTTTTTAAATCCTATTTGTGCGGTAAACAATTTTTTAGATTTTTTAGTAGAACTAAAAAGAGCTTTATCACTGTACAGGGTGTCCCATCGGGAACTGCCGCGATCAATATCTCAAAAGTACGCCTTGGAAAATTTTGAAATTTTTTTAACATTTGTGTGTGTCAGTGGAGGACATACAACTACAATATTTTGAGAGCTCTACCGCTTCCGGTTATACCGGAAGGTAATGTCAACTTCCTTATTTTAAATGGAACTTCCTATATACTATTTACTTTTTAGATTCTGCGTTAAATTCTAAACATAATTTATGTATAATGATTTATACCTAAGTCCAACCGTTTTTGACTTATTTTAAATTTTATGTCAAAAATAACGTTTGCAAACCATTACATAACCATCAATTTTTTTAAACAAAAGCTTTTAATATAAGTTAAGGTTGGGTTCCTTGTAAAGAAAAAAACTTCTTTAGTAGACTGTATTGATATTTTCACAATTAATAAATACAGTTTGACCACTGTGTATTTATTAATTGTAAAAATATCAATACAGTCTGTTAAAGTACTTCTTTCTCTACCGAAAACGCAACCCCAACTCATATTAAAGGCTTTTGCTTAAAAGAAATTGTTGGTTATGTAATGGCTTTCAAACTAGTGTTGGAACCTTTCAAATGATCTTCTGAATGATATTCGAACATCGAGATATTCGAAATGTTTCGAATATTTCTTCCGAATTCGTATTTCGTCGTGAAATATTTCATGAACGATCAGTCATGAATTTATATTCGTAAACACCGAACACAAATACGAAAGATACCGAATGAATGATGAATGATATTTATATCTAGGCGTTTAATATAGACAACCCGTAAAACATACCCCAAACCATTAGCAATCAAACAAACAAAGAATATCAGCTGTAATATAACTGTAAACAAACAAAGAATATCAGCTGTAATATTTATGGGTGCCAAAACTCGAAAAACAATCGGAATAAGACGTGAAATAATTCGTTGCTGCAAATAGCAACAATCTTTCAATCGGTATTTCGACAGAATAAAAGCTTATTGGCAATGAAATATAAAATGTTTCGAAAGATCTTTTGCATTGAAATATGAAATGTTTTACAAGATGTTTCGAAAGATCTTTCTCAATGAAATATAAAATATTTCGAAAGATTTTTCGAATATTAAAATCTTCCGAATACGAATATTCGAATATCGATATCTTTCGAATATGCACAACCTCTATTTCAAACGTCATTTTTGACATAAAATTTAAAATAAGTCAAAAACGATTGGACTTAGGTATAGAATATTATACATAAATTATGTTTAGAAATTTACGTAGAATCTATAAAATAAATAAAATATAGGGTGTTTAACTTAAAATAAGGAAGTTAACATTAACTTCCGGTATACCCGGAAGTGGTAGAGCTGCAAAACCTAGTCCAGACCTACATACACTTGCCCGCAAACATGAAAACATTTGTATTAAAACTTTATAAAAGTTATTTAAAATGTGTTTACAAACATTTGTTTAAATGCCGAAATTTCTTTAGTATCACTGCTTTGACAAACCACGAAGGCTAAAAGCCTAAATACTAACGTACCGTGGGTGTCTTAAGCGAGGTAAGAGGGAGTTTGTTGACACGGGACTTAAACACTTGAAGATTTGGGGAGAAGGAAAGACCTCCGCGGGCAGCAGGTTCCACAATCTAGAAACTCTAGGGATAAAAGAACGAACAAAGTGGGAAGTTCGGGGCCTGTCCAGTTGGACCGTATAGGGATGCATACGCGCGGAACCACGAGTTTCTCTGTTGGGAACCGTAAGTGGAGGAACTATACTGGACAGTTCTTCAGAGCAGAAGCCATGGAAGTACCTATAAAAAAGCGATAAATCCCCCACAGCCCGACGATGTGCAAGAGAGGGAAGCCTTTCTGTAAGTGAAGGATCATTAATGAGACGAATAGCTCTTCTCTTGAATAGAATCAAGAATGCTTAGGGTTGTGGGGGGACGCCATGCCCCAGATATGAGAACAATATTCCAAGGGAGGTCGGATTTGGGACACATATAAAGTGTATAAATTAGAAGGGGAAAAATACTTTTTGCCTCGAAAGAGAAATCCAAGCTTTTTTGAAGCTGCCGTGGCTATAGATACAATGTGATTATGCCAGTTAAGGTTACTTTCAAATGTGACGCCCACAAGATTAAAGGTGTCTTTGCTCTGTAAAACTTGGCCGCTCATAAGTAGAGGATGAGTATTTGATGACTCTTTTCGCGACAAGGAACATGATTGTGTTTTGGATGCATTAAAATGGACGAGATTTTTAGCGCCCCAATCCAATATTAAATTAAGATCCTGCGAAAGAGATATCTGCATCGCTCTGCGTTTGTTTTCCAAGTCAGGTTTAGTAATGGGTTTAGGAACCTGAAAACTGGAGTGAAGGGTACTATCGTCGGCGAAACTATGAATGGAATTAGTTGTGGACGAGAGAAGGTCGTTGATGTGAAGAAGAAACAAATGTTGGTGCCAGAACTGAGCCCTGAGGGACTCCAGCATTTACTTGGTGAAAGCTTGAAGAATGGCCGTCCACAATAACTGATATACGACGATCAGATAGATAACTAGAGAGCCAAGTACAGAGTTTAGTTGAAAGACCATAGGAGGGAAGTTTATTTAGAAGTGCGGCATGCCAGACCTGGTCAAAAGCTTTGGATATATCAAGAGCAACGATCTGGGACTCACCTAGAAACTCAAGAGACTTATTCCAGCAGTGTGATACGAAGGAAAGAAGATCTGCTGTAGATCTTTTGTGGCGAAATCCATACTGCCTGTCATGCAAAATTTTGTGTTTTTCTAAGTACTTAAGAATTTGTGAATTAATTAGTTTTTCCATTACTTTACAAAGAACTGAGAGAATTGAAATTGGTCTATAGTTAGATGGAAGAGATTTAGATCCTTTCTTGGGAATAGGCTGAACACGTGCAGCTTTCCAGCTTTCCGGAAAGATACCCGTGTTGTAAGAAATTCGAAAGAGCCGAGTTAAGATTGGTGCAAGTTCTGGAGCACATTTTTAAAACGATTGCTGGTATGCCATCCAGCCCAGACGATTTCTTGGTGTTAAGAGAAGAAAGGATACGCTTAATGTGTTTTACCTTAAAAATAATATCGGGCATTTTATGAGGAACTGGGGTAACCGCTGGAATTGGATGATTTACGGGAGGGTCAAGGGTTGAATTGGCAGCAAATTGTTTAGCAAATAATTCTGCCTTTCCTTTAGCGGTAGAAACAATTTCATCTTCCAAAGCTAGTGGCGGAAAGAACTGGTACAAAAATTCCTACTTATGTTTCTTCGCAAAGGACCAGAAAGATTTGCTGCCATTTGAGCAAGAAAGAACTCAGAGTTTTTAATCCCATTGCCAAAGCGAGTCTTTGCGCTTCATGAAACTGCTTCATCTGTGGCAGCATTCTTAAGCCTCCAATGCTGGCCTGGGTACGGTTCTCTGGATCCAGGATCCTGCAGAAACTTTTGTGTGAGCATGAACTTTCTCAAAATTCTAGGTTTTTATGTTTGCGGGCAAATCTATGTAGGACTAGGCTAGGGCTTAATATTGTAGTTGTATGTCCCCTACTGACTTTATAATGTTATCAAATTTTTCCAAAACGTACTTTTCGCGAAATCGATCGCGGCAGTTCCCGGTGGGACACCCTGTATATCAAAAAATAAAGAACTTTTTGACCTACAATTTAAAGAATAAGCTAATAAAATAAGTATGTTACGTCAAAGAAGTTTAGATTCCCAGATTGATTGTAAATTCTTGTTTACTACAAATTACAGATATTTTGATGCCAATAAATCAAGAGAGAATTGGCAATGTGCCAAAATTTGACTTTAATGTAAAATATCGCTTGCAGTTCAAATATTAAGTTACAAAGTAATATTAAATTATGATTTAGGTATTTTTAATACCATATAAAACAATAGCTTCGGTTTGTGGTTAATTAAATTTATTTGCATTGTAGTATGATTTAAGTCAATTAATAAATCACCTTTATTTTAATAACACCTAAAATATTATTTAGTAATTAAAAAATTTAAAAAAATAAAAAAATACAAACTTGCATCGTTTAATATCCTAATCTAATAGTCCAAAGCCCGTGTGCGGCAGACTTTCGTTATTTTGTAAAAGCTAAAAGTTTGTCAGTGCTTGCTTCCAACATAGGGAGAAGCAATGGTAGACTATGAAATTTGAATTATAGTGGCTTTGGCAGGACCAGGTATCAAACGTTAAGAAATCACTTTCGTTATTTTGTAAAAGCTGAATTTTATGTATGTTACTTGGATACCTATAAGTAGATATTTCCTTAGTCGCCAGACAGTTTTCAGTTCTAACCCTTTGGCAGACCAAGACAAACATTTTGGGGTGGCCTTATGGTCCGGAGTCCAGTATTTAACAATATATGACAAAAAGTCTTAGTTAAGAGACGCAGGGTTTCCAAATAGGCATAATTTTAAAAATATTTCGATGAATACAGTGTGTCCCAAAGAAAAGTTAATGCTGTGAGGTTAATTCTTTAAAAATTGTTTTTTAGGACACTCTGTGTACATTAAAATATTTAAGGACATGCCTTTTTGAAAACCCTATTACTCCTATTAAAGACTTTTATCATATTTTGGTAAATAACAGAAATATTGGATGTTTTCGGACTATTAGGCCACTCTAAAATGTCTGGCGACTGTATAGGTACCCAAGTAACATATTCTAAATTTAGCTTTTACAAAAAGTGTAGGTTTCAATTTATTACACTTTGGTACCTGGTAGCTGCCAAAGCCACTATAAGTTAGACTTCATAGACTTCAATCCCTTCTACTTAGGAAAAAAGTTTTAGCTTTTACAAAATAACAAAGTCTGTCGCTCACGAGCTCTAACTTTATAAAATTTTAGTTTTATCGTGGCTAGTAGGTATAAAGTGATTTAAATAAAAAAAAAACAGCTATTTTTCTAACGTTTTGTATAAAAGCATCATTTTATGACTTTAGCAGTTAAAGGTGGCTTTAATTTAAATAAAAAATAGGTATCGTCTAAGACGCATAAGTATAGAAACTATGGTAACAAAATGTGTATTATTATAAATAGTTAAAAAACTGTAATTATTTATATTTTATAAAATTTACTTCGAAGCAACAACAATCTGTTTTTTTAATTATTTTTCTATTTATAGGGTTTAAAATACATTTGCAGCATGATAAGATAATTTATATTTCTAATAATATCATCAAAACAATATGTTAAATAACTTACCAGATTAGTGAGATTAATAGTTAAGATTAAAAGGTGTTTATTTGTATTAAAAAACAAATTTGTACAATAATAATAATCTATCAATAAAGGAGTGTTTACCAATATTAATGCCGGTTTAAAAATAAAAACAAAAAAACTATTTAAAAACCTTATTTACTTTAGGTAATTAGTAAACTTCTAAAAAAATAAACATTATACTGTCACAAATAACGAGTCTTACTTGGGCAAACTAATAATTAAATAAACAAATTAAATACAAATTTTCATTTAAAGCTGATAATTACGTTCGCATTGTCACGATTTGCTATGTTCATAATTCATCGTTCTATGACATGCAATTCTTTATAAAGTTAGCTCTAAATTTTTGTTTGTGGAAAATTAAAAAGACATTAGTAAAGTTTTAATTTGGGATTATTTAACCATTAGACGAGAGAATAAGATAAAGTTGTTTTCGTTTTTAAAGTTTATTGCAAATTGTATTTAAAGGCTGTTAAATTATATCAGTTGTCACATTTTAAAAGTAAGGTACATTTATGTACTAATTTAAATTTTTAAAACATACATTTATATTTTGCAATCCACATTTAAGTATAACCAAGAAGGAATAAAAAATAACGTTCTGTATAAAAGTTTTGTACTTTTTCATCCATTATCTTTTGAGCTCAAAAAAAACAAATAAACATCAAAAACTCAAGAAAATTTAAAATGAAACACCCTGTATATTATGTCACCATCAAAAGATATTTCAAAAGCTTTACAAAATACCACATTTGATATATCTATCTTTAACTGTTTTTAAAATGACAACCTATATCTAAAAATAGTAGATCTAATTTCCATTATACCTACCTACGGCACTAAGCTGAGACTGTACTTGGATGTCATGAAATTACATCCAGATTTAAATGAGTATATTTCCGAAACTATTAAAGATAGATATCTATCTATTTATCAAATGTGGAATTTTGTAAAGCTTTTTAAAAAAATTTTTTTTTTGGTAACATAACATACAGGGTGTCCCATTTAAAAAGAAAAGTTTACCCCTTCATTTTTCTGAGTTCTTGACGTTTATTTGTTTTTTTTTTTTTATGCAGATAAAAAACAGATTAGGAAGTATGAAACTTTTATGCAGGACGTTCTTTTCCATCCTTCTTGGTTATAGTTAAAAGTGAGTGGCAAAAAAAATGAAAACCCTGTACAAGACGCAAATAGGGGTTATTGACATAAATGAATTAAGTAGAAAAACCTTAAAATACTAAAAGATTAAAAATATTTTTTACTTCTTGCTAAAATCACTTTAATTATAAGAAAGAAAATAAGATAATCGTTATATATTTCTTAAATATATGTGAAACGAGCTTATAATGACTAAATGACTATACAGGGTGTTGCAGAATAAGATGCTTATCCTTACGGGTGTTAATCGGTAGGTACTTTTAAGAGGAAAAGTTTAAATAATCTCCTTAACCCAATAATTTTTTACAAGAGCTGGTTTTAGGTTTTTCGAGTATGTCCAGGAACGTAGACTAAATATTTAAAAAAGTAATATGTACGCCAGTGCTTTTCCATAAAATAAATACTTAAATCCCCGTTTATTTTAAAGCTATTTTTATTTTTTGCCTTTTTTTTGTCCGACATGCACTTTTCGCGCAAAAAAGTCTTTTATGCAAGGTCTATTTATAAGTAAAAAAAAAAATTAATATATCATAAACATATGTAAATTATGTTACTATTATTACATTATAAAAACTCTTATATCCAAAAAGCCTGGCGGTACTTTAATATTAAATAGTTTTTTTTTATTTCATACAGGGTGTCCCAATATTTTTCCTAAGATTTTGGCAACCCTGTAGTTCAAAAGTTTAGGGGTTTAAAAGATAGGTTTATTTAAAATTTTATTTTTTAAATCACCTATAGATAAACAGCCTTAAGAATCAGCATCCTATTCTGCAACAACCCTGTATAAACTTCCTAACTAACGAAACTTCACTCATTGTATGATTTTCTAGTGAATAAAGAGAGTTTGAGTTTGAGTTTGAGTTTGAGAACACTACATAAACTTATTTATTTATTGGCAACATTTTATAGCAAGAAAAATGGTAAATAAATAAAATATTTGTTAGCTCATAAAACATTTATACCTCAAAATGATATTTCTGCAAAAATTTGCGCACAAATTTAGTGTATGGAATTTAAATTCGGAAAAGTTTACAAAAAAGAAGCATTAAAAAAACTTTTGCTGTAAAAACGAACAAAATATATGAAGCAGTTTAAGTTGTTAATATAAAAATTAAGCTGCAAGGCTAACCCCCAAAGTTAAAAAAAAACATTTTATTTAATTTTTATTTTTGAATAAAGCGTAAGCTGTTTTTTATTCCATGGTGTTCACTTATTAACGGGATAAAGATTTCTTATGGCAGGGTAGCTCAAGAGGAGTTACAGGATTTAGTACAACGCGGCAGATTAATATACCGGAGGATACCTTGTACACGGTTAAGTACCTCCACCAAATATGAGCACCGTATACAGGGCCGATCATAAAAACGGGAACTTACCATAAGAAATTGTCGAGCGCGTCAGATTAAGAAAGGGTATGTAAATTACATGCCAAACAGTGTATATTCCACCAAAGACAATTATAGTAGTAAAACTGTAAGTAAAGAGTGACGTAAAGGAAACAGAGGGCTACAAAGAAAAATATCAGATTAACGGCTTTTTTATTTTGAAGAAACTAATTCAGGAATAACGAAAATATATAATCCGATATAACGATTTTTACAAGCCGAAATAATATTAATTTTTTTGACATATTTAAAAATCTATAGTCACTTCTTCCACAGATGAAAAGGTATACATTATATAACATTTTTTTTCCTATCATTTAAGCTTTGCAACCCAATCGGTCTCTAAAAGGCTCGAGTAAATCTCCATTTAACATCGTAGGCTCCCATACTATTATTAAAGCACCCGAAAAATACATTTAGTTAGAGCGTGCTAGCTATAACCACAACTGACATATGCACAAATGATGCAATGTATTCGTCCATATACTTTTTGATTGCATTAAATAACTAAAACGCAAATATCACGAAAACGGTTGCTCAAAAGATATACCTTTTTGTGTAGAAAGCATAAAACATTTTCCTACTTTCAGAAAAAGTTCTGGTTAGTTTCGGTTGCAACACAACCGCACAACCACGTTATTTTTAAAATTAAAATATAAATGGCGTAGTGTGTACACTGTCGATAAGTCGGTATTCTTGGTAAATGATTACGACCATCAGAGCTGTATTAACCCTTGTTTTCAGAACTATGTCGTGTCGCCAGCGATAATGAGGGCACCAATGGGAGCTAAGAATTATTTTACAGACTTCCCCCATTTTTTGTCGCTAGCGACAGCCGTTCGAGTTAACTTTTTAAAAACGTGTCGTCAGCGACAGTTATGGTGTTGCAGCGACACGCTTCTTTGTCGCAGCGACACGATCCTTGTCGCAGCGACAGGGCATAATTATGTTGTTCCCCTACAACGACACGGCGCGGCGGAGGGGATTGTCGCTGGCGCCACGACGTAGTTCTGAAAACGATGACTAAGCTACAGTCTAGAGTGCCGTAAAAAATAGGCGCCAGACAGGGGAAAGTTTTAAATAAGGGCGTGGTGGGTTTTTGAGCTTGAATTTGATTTGTGAAAGGGGCGCCCTGGAATAAAATAAGTGGCATGCAGGGGATAGACCTTTTTGTTCTCTCTGTTTTTGCTCCTCAAAATTTTTGTTACCCTCCTTTTTTATAAAATAGGCGCCTTAACAATTTCAGCCTAGGGCGCCCCAAATAGTTAATACGGCCTGCGGTCTCAGTCGACCAAGTTTTGCAAAAAAATGTTGGCTTTAATATGTGTCCGTCGGACAACCAGCAAAAATACGAAGGTAAATAATATTTTTTAATAAATTATGATGTTTAAGATCGCATTTTATCCAAGTTTTACTATAAAAATAAAAAATGTCACCAAATTAAACATGTTTTATCAGACAGTTCATGGTTTAAAAGTTTTAAAAATGTTCGTCGAACCAATAGGTCTCTTGGAAAACCACTTATTTGAATAACTCAGGAGGTAGAGGTTAGTATTAAGTTATGGTGTTTTAAATAGTAGGTATTTGATATAAATTTTACTATAAGCACAAAAAAACAAAAATTAACTATGTTCTACCGGACAGTTTAAAGTTTAAAATTTTTTAAAATTGTCCGTTGGACAACTTAGTAGGAGAGCTAGTGCACCTTTCGAGTAACGTAGACCTGTAAGGTTGGAAATATGGATAGTGATGAGTCATAGCATGCTAAGTACGAAAATCATCACCGTAGACATAAGCCGTGCACATCATCCACTGTATATTTTTTAAAATTTAAAATAATTACAAAAACAAAAAACTTGGAGCTGTAAGCTTGAAATTCTTCTAGGATTTAGTTCATTCATAGTAAGGTTTGAAAAAAAAAATTGACGAGCGTTTTCGGTAAGCACAAGTACCTGCCAAAAGAACTGAAAAGTGTGGCTGATTTGGATGGCCGTATTTCCAAAACTAATAAAATTAGATGTACCTAATTAGGTATTCTTTTAAAGCTCTTTTTTATAGTAATATAATATACAAGGTGCCTCATTAAAAAAAAAAACTTTTTTTTCCACCCTGTGTAGTATCACCAAGATCACCGTTAAAAAGATCTTCAACTATGAATGAACTAAATCGTTAAAAAATTATAAGCTTTTTATATTTTATTATTTTTTAAACTTTCAAAATATACAGGGTAATGATGTGCACGGCTGATGCCTGCCAGGTGATGATTTTCGTACTTAGCATGCTATAACTCATCACTATACAAATTTTCAGCCTTACAGGTCTAACGAAGGGGTTCACTAACTCTGAGACTAACTAGTCTCTTGAAAGTTAACAAATTTATTGTCTGTAGGACAATTTAATTGTCCTTGGGATATGGAAATATGACTTAATGGTTGACAAGTTAGTTAGCTCTGTTGGTAGTGACCCTTTTTTGAGTCTGGTTTCAGCCTTACAGGTCTAACGAAGGGGTTCACTAGCTCTGGGACTAACTAGTCTCTTGAAAGTTAACAAATTTATTGTCTGTAGGACAATTTAATTGTCCTTGGGATATGGAAATATGACTAAATGGTTGACAAGTTAGTTAGCTCTGTTGGTAGTGACCCTTTTTTGAGTCTGGTTGTTTTGGGTTCGAATTTTGTGTACATGAGACGTACCCTATGTAGACTTTTTTGGTTTTGTTGAAACTGTTAAAAGTGCTCTGCAGATTACAATTAATAAAGTAATGGCCTATTATTAAAAAATTAAAAATAATACAAAATAAAAAGAGTTTATAAAAGTATGAATACTTTAAAACTTGTATGTGTGTATGTATGTATAGTTAAATCTTGATATTTTAGGAAAAAAATTCTGTAGTTTCTCTGTGTACTATTGACTTTACCAGTTCTCATATTAAATATTATTATTTAAAGAGAATAAAGCAAAATAACTCTTACCGATCTTTGGCAAATGTATTTTGCTTCCATGTTTCTCCTTTCCATGGGAATCTTTGCTTCCATGTTGCTGTTCAGACGCGTCTTTATGATGTTTAGTGTTGTCGTGGTGATCCTTATGATGTTCTTTTTGATGTTCCTTATGATGTTCCTTATGATGATCCTTATGGTGATGCTGATGAGGAATGTGATGATGGGAAGCCTCAATCAATGTTGGTTGTATATGGGTTACAAATTGAGCCATGTCTTATTTTGATTTGCGTATTTCATTTGGTATGGGCGTTACAGTGACTGAAAAACGAAAATTTACTTTAAATCATCCATATTTTTATAGTAGGGGAGCCCACGATGCTAAATGGGAATTAACTTAAGCGATATAAAGACCTATTGTGTTGCAAAGCTTAGATGATAAGAAAAAAATGTTATACAGTTTATACCTTTTCATCTGTAGAGGAAGCGGCTATAGATTTTTAAATATGTCAAAAAATGTTTTTATTATTTCGGCTTGTGGGAATCGTTCGGATCATATCGGATTATATATTTTTGCTAACCTTAAATTATTTCCTTAAGAATCAAAAAAATATTCACGCTCGAGAATGTCAAAATAGCGTTCTTTTTTACAACTTTCTGGCCCTTCGCTGTCTTTACGTCACTCTCACATTGTCAGACTAGTAAAATTTACACTGTTTATCATGTAATTAACACACCCCATCTTAACCTGACTTGCATAATAATTAATTTTAATATTAATATTAACCTTCTTTAAAAGCAAATTGGTTTATGAGTTATAAGAATAATAAGTCAAGAAAATTCCCTAAGGATCATATATTTATAAGAATAGACCTTTTAAAAACTTATATGTCAATAAAGGTCGCTGAATGCTTTAGTAGGGGTTAATTGTTTTAACGACTTTCCTAATTCGTGTTTAAAAATTTACACTGAAAAGGTAAAATAATTTAAGTTATTTCCTTTACCTATTAAGTGTTTGCTGTGCCAATTTTAAAACTATCAAGAAGTGTCAATCCAGAATATGAGACATGCAGCAGATTACACACGATTTTAAACGTATTTTTTAAGCTAAAATACGTTTTTATATATCCAGTACTAAAGCGCTTAAATATTACAAAAAATAATACCAAAACATTTAAAAACCAGCCAAACTTGATATTTTGTGTTTTTTTTGGCCCGGTTGAATTGCGGGGTCGTACGCTGAGAATAATTATTTTAGGGGATGGGGTTTTCACCTCCAAAAAGTTCTTTCCTTTCACCAATTAAAAATATTTTTACTATGAGGAAGGGGGCAAAACATTAAAAACAGACGAATAATGCAATATCTACACAAAATAATGCCTCACACAACACCAAACCCCGCAGAAAAACCCCGTTGAGAGGACTTCTGGGGGTAATTGCCCCATTTCCCTCCTGCGTACGGCTCTGTAAAATTAAACAGTGATACCGGCACATTCCGGTTTTACGGTAAAGATAATATTTATGTTTTTTTTTTTTTTAATGAAATTTCTTATTATTACAATAAAATGGGGGACGACTGTGGTAAAAATCGTTTTTTTTTAAATTATTTTTATCAGTTACTGAGATATAAAAAATACCTTATTTTATTTTCATTAAAATCAGGCAAAATGGGCTAAAATCACTTCTTCAAAGACGCATTAAATAATTAATTTTTTAAATGCGGTTTTTTAAAGATATTTAGGCGCCAAAGTACTTCTTTAGAAGTGAAGGGGGTTCTATTAAAGCTGTTAATAAAAACATCATTTTAAAAATTTTAAAACTTACGAAATTTTACTCGCCAAATTTAATACAATAAAGATAAATAAGATATTGTATTAAAAAAATCGTGTAGCACAAAACTGGGGAAAATCTGGAAATAATGCAGATATCACTATTTAATTCCACATGCTCAAAACATTTTAAATACAAAATTTTATTAGTTTATCTTAGGTGGTTTAAAAAACATTTAAGAGTTGCGGTACTTTTTACTATAACTAAGACCATAAAAACAAAATTTAAAATGCGGCAATTGCGTATTTATAAAGCTGCGTCCAGACTTGCAAACAATTCGCCAAACATCCGTCCAAACAAACCAACCTGTTTGCGCTCTCCTTTAATGCAAATAACTGACAGGCTCTAAATCACCTCGGAATTATTTCCCAAGCCCTTGGAACGACATAAATTCCGTCCACGTCCGCCCTATGTGGGGCTGTTTGGCGCGCTTTTCGGCGCGGCGAATTGTTGCAAGTCTGGACGCAGCATTAGAATGTTTCATAAATAAAAAGTTACGTTTTATATGTAGATTTGTTTCTATTTAATTACTATTGCTACGTTTGTAAGTTTCTTTATTTAATTTTTTACATCCTTAGTAATTTTTCTTTATTTTTTGGGGACAGAAGAGCCGCGCTTTTTGCTGCTCCAGTGGAGTCGACAGCGTGGATCACCGAAGTTATGCGTTGTGGAGCGCGGCCATAACTTGGATGTGTGACCGCCGGCAAGCGACGCAACGCGGTATTCTGCTAGGGGGTCAGCGGACGGACCGAACAGCAACCATTCAAGTTGTGAAATGAATGTCGTGTCAATGGGCAGAGGTAGGGTCAAGGCACAATAAGCCTCTAGGCTGCCCACCACCCAGGGGGGCGGTGCCGGTGGTCGGACCTAGGTGGGAAGACCCGAAAAGGGCAAAAAAAGGGACAAAAGAGAATAAACCTCTACACGCATTTTTATAAAATCTCCTTTTTTAGCAAAATTCTTCGGATAAATTTGCAAGCTGTTCTCCAGCCTCACTTAAAAGGTCATATGCTTCTAAATAAATGTGTTGTATGTTGAATCTAGAATTCGGCGCAAATATTTGCGGCGCAAATTTCACGTTCTACCCACGTTCAATTTTACGTTGTGTGTCATGCGTTCGTGCTCAAACGTGTGTGATCGTATGCGTTGCATACTATTTTGTTATTCTGGATTTGTTTATATTTTTCTGCCAAGTATTTTATATTTTGTAAAAGATAAATTTAAATAAAGAGGATGTTCTTTTCTGATACAAGAATATCAAAAACAAAGACTTTTATGGGATCCAAGCGATAAGTGGCATTTTCATAGAAACAAAAAGAATAATGCTTGGGAAGAAATCGCAAAATGTGTTAAGCCGCGTCCACATTAGTAAATAAATGTGTTGTATGTTGAATCTAGAATTCGGCGCAAATATTTGCGGCGCAAATTTCACGTTCTACCCACGTTCAATTTTACGTTGTGTGTCATGCGTTCGTGCTCAAAACGTGTGTGATCGTATGCGTTGCATACTATTTTGTTATTCTGGATTTGTTTATATTTTTTCGCCAAGTATTTTATATTTTGTAAAAGATAAATTTAAATAAAGAGGATGTTCTTCTTCTGATACAAGAATATCAAAAACAAAGACTTTTATGGGATCCAAGCGATAAGTGGCATTTTCATAGAAACAAAAGAATAATGCTTGGGAAGAAATCGCAAAATGTGTTATACGTATTATTTCGAATGAAAATTCAGTTTTTATTAAAGTTTTCGCCTTACAGATGTTGTTTTTGAAAGATAATAAATTTTAAAAAAATAAAAATTCAGTTTTACTACCACATTACCTTTACATAATCTTTTAGAACGTCAATTAAAGCACTGCATACTTCTGGAACTATCAATGATATGCTTTGTTTGTATATTTTAAAAAGATATTGAAGGCTTGTATATGAATCTCCAGTAGCCATAAAACGTAATGTGACAGCTAACCTTTCCTTCACGGATATGGCTTCTCTAAGCTTGGTGTCCTTTGATAATTTTTGGTCCAATCTTATTTATTAAAATCTCAAAGTCATTTGTAGACATACGCAAAAAATTTTGAAATGCCCAGTACTTTCATCCAAGGATAGTTGATATAATAACTTTACGCCATCAAATTGTTTTTTATTTTGATACAAATGTTTAATCCAATATCGTCTTTTTTTCTATTTTTCTCCTCCATTTTTTTTTTTTGATAAGATTTTGCACGACGATAAAAGTAGCGCATTTTCTTTTTATCATTAACATTGCATCAGACATAGTCACAGAATGGTGGGTTTAGAACAAATTAGAAAGATGGATATCAGTTAACTTCTATAATTTCTAAACAGCAAGTCATAATAACAACATTTGTCAAAATCATTGCGTTAACGTAAATACGTCCACACTAAAACAATATTGCGGCGCAAATCTCTTTGATGTTGAAAAAAACCGACAACCGACGGATCGCGTGCGTTGAATGTCGCGAAAATTTTTGCGTGTGTTTCTATGCGGCGAACTCGTCCACACTTGCAAAAATTTTAAACGCACATACAAATTTGTGCCGCATGGCGCACACAACGTAAATTTTTACTAGTGTGGACGCGGCTT
>JACEGR010008690.1:0-34165 GCA_014170235.1 Listronotus bonariensis | reverse complement strand
AACTAATTGGTTTTATGATAAAATAAACCAAATAACAATCATTCAGTTTTGTTGTCTCAAAGTAGTAGAAAGATAATCGCAAAAATATCGTGCAGTTTTGAGGTTAAGTCAATGAGGGTCCAGCAAAAACGGAATTCAAATTGAGATTAGTGCTTCAAAGCAATCTCGTATAATAAATTATACAAGACGAAAAATAGTACCCAATATCTAAACCGGTTTTAATTTTTAGGGGACTTCTTATGGAAGACGAGTACAAACCTAAAATAAAATATTTAAATATGTACATATATCCCAGAAACAAAATTAGGTAATTGTCTAGAAAGTTGCTGCAACTCCGATTTTGACGAAATTTGGTATACGATGGTTTTTGGGGCGCGGATCACGAATCTAATTTTTATTTTTTTTTTTGAAACGTTTCGATCTTGAGATATTTGTCGTCAAGGTCAAACTATTCATATTTTTACTATATTTCCCCTTTTTGCACTAAATTACGGATATAACACTAAATTACCACACAATATTTTATTTAACTATAAAAACCCTTTTTTAAAACATGTTTTTCTTATTGGTTTTAAAGCCTTTCTATATTAATATAAAAAGTTTGCTTTAAATCAAATCGGCATGTCTGAAACCATTATACACATAGGTGTATGCATGGTTGCAGCGTTTTAGGGATAAAAAGATTTCGAATTTAATAAAAAAACGTTTAACTTGATGATGAATATCTCGAGAACAAAACGTTTCAAAAAAAAAAAACTTTCAGAGTCGTGATCAGCGCCCCAAAAAAACCCCGTATACCAAATTTCCAAACCCAGTCCTTAATATCTTCAAGAACTGTTGCCATAGCGATATTTACTAGGAATACATTTTTTGTTTAGAAAATATGGTAGAATGGAAATTTTTAGTGAAGCTTACTGGATGTATAAAAAAGCTTATTGCATCATGAACATAAGTCTAGGTGACTTTCTTCCACATTTATTTATGTTCTTTACCCTGGAAAACCCCCTAATACCTAATTTTATGGATTTTCTCATTATACTCTGCCTTAAATACTAAGTTGTCAATTTGATTTTGTAAAATTAGCCTTGTTCCAATTGATAGTTTTCTCAACTTCTCTGCTAATAATAATAATAATAATAATAATAATAATAATATAATACAGGTTAGGGGAGCGGAACTGCGCAGAGTGGATGTGGTGAAAGATCTGGGTGTGTGGCTGGATAGTGAACTTCGTTATACGGATCACTATGAAGCAATTATCAATAAAAGCAATCGTATGTTGGGTATGGTCACAAGAATGTCGAATGATTTTAATAATCTATGTGGATTGAGAATGTTGTTTGTTAGTTATGTACGCTCTGCATTGGAGTATTGTTGTTTAGTTTGGAGCCCCTATTACGAGATACATAAAAAACGTTTAGAATCGATACAGGTGAAATTCTTAAAACACCTAAGATACCGTATGGCGCAAAGAGGTTTGCTGTTGAGTTTGGAAGAAGTGAGGTCATATCACGGTTTAACTAGGCTTGAAGACCGCAGACAGTATTTCGAACTTTTATTTTTTTATAAGGTTATAAATAACATTATAGCATCACCTAGTATATTGGGTAACATTGATTTTTATGTACCCCCTAGAAGTTTAAGAATGCCACCACTGTTGTCTAGTAAGCATTATAACACCCTACATGCTCAGAACATGCCCTTGAATAGAATTGTTAAGACTGTAAATGGGTTTCCCAACCTGGACTTCTTTGGTCTGTCTCTCAACTCATTTAGAAACAAACTAAAAAGACTGATTCTGGAATGTTAAAGCTAGTTGTTAAGCACTCACGTCAAATTTTTATTATTGTTATACTTTTAGAGTTTATTGTAGAAAACAAATGTAAAAATGGTGTATCCGTTTAATAAATAAATAAATAAATAAATAAATAAATAATTGACCGTAAAGACCTGCTGCATCTTGTGATTGTACTGGTTTGTTACTTAAATTCTGAAGTGCCATGCTCGCTGTTTTTAAATGATTTGTTACTTCTGCATTATTACTCATTGGCCGTTTCCTTTTTCCTGTTGTTTCAGGTTTCTGAAACTGATATTCTGGGTCGCTTTGAGTTTCCGTTGTGACTGTACTGTGACCCCTCTCACTCAATTTCTGTGGCTCAATTATTTCCCCTGTCCCTTGATCGTCACTCTCAAGTTCAGCTTCAGTCACCAGATCCTAAAAAATGATCACTATTAGAACAAAATATACATTCATAAAAAATCAGAAATACTTAAATTTGGACACTGCAATTCGGTACAGACTGTATAGTGTATATTTAAGATGATAGTTGCGGTCCAGGCTTACTCGCTATCGTGACGTCACCAGGTGAGGGGTGAAGAGAGGTTCCCCACCAGTGTAAAATTTCGCGATCAACGCTTCCTGAAAAGTCTGAAACTTGTGCCTCCACCAATTTATGCTCTGTAATTTTGAAACCGAAATTTTGCTTGCTAAGGTTGTCTAATAGTACTTTTTTCAATTTTTGTTTTAAATCCTACATATAGGCCACTAAAAATAGTCAAAATTAACCATGTTTAACGCCTTATAAAAAATATAAAAGAGACAAAAATGAAAAAAGTACCATTAGACAACCCTAGATTTAAGGTTTATCTTTAAAATAAGATCAAAAAATTTAAAAAATGTTTTGATTTGATATAAAAAACAGGGCCAAAATAACGTCTGTAAGCGTACCAATTTTCATGCGCAACTATACTCTTAAAATGATTGCACGTTACATAAAATGTAGACTTTACTGCCGTAAGAAAAAACTCAGTAAAAGATCTATACATAGAATAATAATAATAATTTTGTTTTAAATACGTTTACTCATATCTATTTTTTTTTATTACAAATGTTTGTTTTTCAGCTCCCAAAATCAGAACAGGAATGGATGGAAGTTGCAAATGGATTTGATCACCAGTGGAATTTCCCACATTGTGTGGGTGCTATAGACGGGAAACACGTTATACTGCAAGCTCCATTTAATAGCAAATCAGAATATTTTAACTATAAAAAGTCCTTTAGTATAATACTTTTGGCTTTAGTGGATTCGGACTATTGCTTTACGTTTGTCGACATTGGTGCACAAGGAAGAATGAATGATGCAGGCGTTTTTGCGAATACGAGGCTCTATCAAAAAATTATTCGGGGTGAACTTTTACTACCACCAATGGAACCTTTATTAGGACGTCAAAAACCAGTACCCTATGTTTTTGTAGGAGATGACGCGTTTCCCATACGCAGTAATCTTTTAAAGCCATACTCTGGAACTTATGCCAAAAATAGTATGGAAAGAATTTTCAACTATCGACTTAGCCGTGCGCGTAGGATCGTCGAAAATGTGTTTGGAATATTAGCATCAGTGTTTCGATTGCTTAGAGCTCCTATGGTGCTAGAACCTGAAAAAGCTGCGTTAATCTGCATGACATGCTGTTTACTGCATAATTTTTTACGGAAAAGTAAGACATCTAAAAACATATATACACCAAGTGGCACTTTTGATGCCGAAGTGTATGGACAAGTAACAGATGGAGCATGGCGTAGAGATAATAACATGAATTCATTAAGATCACTGTCTAAAACGGCAAGAAAACCATCACAAGAAGCAAAAGACATTCAGAAAGAATTTGCTGAATATTTCATTTCCACTGGTGTGATTGAATGGCAAAATTATATAAATTAAGTATGTACCTATTATATTTTTATTGATAATATAAACTTACCTCTGAACATAGAGACGATTTTTTCTCTCTTGTGGCTCTTATGAACCTGTCAATTGCATTGTAGGCAAACCATGAAGGTTTGTAGATATCGTCACTGCCTGATCCTGTTGTGGTCGAATCAACTACTTTCTTTCTCAAAGTTCTGTAGGTTGATAGGTATGGACTCTTTTTTTCTTCAGTTCGTTCACGGAAAAGTCGACAGACATCTCCCTTGAGATATCAATCCAAGCATCTTGTAACGCATTTCGGTTTTTGTGGCCTTTATGTTGGGGATTCCATAAAATTGGATATTTCTCATACAATTAAATGAATTCGATAATAAGTTCATTACTGCATTCCATTGTTGGTCTGAAAAATTAATATAAGATATAGGATATGTCACAAATAATGTAGAAAACTTATAGGTCAAGTCTAAGCATCTCTACCCAAATCTATAACTTTCTATAAGTATATAGTCTATAGCGTGTGTCCCTAGCAGGTGGCTCACCCCTATAATTTTTTTATTTTTTGAGATAAAATATTGAAATTTGGTATGTGGGTTTGTGACATAAATATGCATTGATTGACGTATTCAATTGTTTCCTGTCACGTCCAGTTTTACCGGAAATGACCTTAACTTTGTTATTTTAAATGAGACACGCGATATATTTTTGCTTATTTGAATAGAAAACGACGTTCTGAGTACAATGACACCTCATTTGCAACTTTTTGACACCTAACCTCGAAATAATTAAAATTTTTAATTCAGAGTGCCGCTAATACGATAAAACGGTAAATTTTAGACCAAGTAGTCAGGGAAAAAATAGATGTGATCGTCTTCTGTTTTTTATAACCTCCTACAGACTCGTTTAAAGTGTGCGAAATCGTATTTATGGTCATAAGTCAAATTTTTCAAATGGAACAAGGATGGCTCACTAGCGTAACTGAAAAAAGTATTTTTTTACCTTAACTTTGAGTACCACTCAATCGATATTTTAATTAATAATATTTTTAGAAATCCCAATTTAATTAATTAATTATTTATTACCTTTACACATAGCGAGCGTAGCGAGCACCGTTGATGGAAAACTTAGCTTCGGAAAAACAAATCACCGTGGCAACAGTCATTTGTTTTTCCGAAGCCTCCATCAACGGTGCCCGTCCCCTCGCTATGTGTAAAGGTAAAAAATAATTAATTAATTAAATTGGTATCTCTAAAAATATTATTAACTAAAATATCGATTGTGTGTTACCAAAGTGCGGGTAAAAAAATACTCTTTTCAGATAGACTAGATAAAATTATTTCGAGGTTAGGTGTCAAAAAGTTACAAATGAGGTGTCATTATACTCAGAATGTCGTTTTCTATTCAAATAAGCAAAAATATCCGGTTAAACCGGAAGTGACACGAAACAACTGAATACGTCAATTAATGCATATTTATGTCATATACCCACATAGCAAATTTCATTAATTTATCTCAAAAAATAAAAACATTATAGGGGTGAGCCACCCGCTAGGGATCACCCGGTATACTTATAGAACGTTATAGCATAGCTGACTTCGACCGTGTCCAACATAGTACGCCTACGTTTTCTTTGAGACAACATTTTTAAAATAAGTATGCAACATTTCAGCTCAATCAAGCAAGAATTGGTCCATATCCATACATACCTGCACACTAAACACGGCACGTTAAATAAAGGTTGTAAATTATAAATGTTACTGTATAAACATCTATACAGTTTCTCACGCCACTGACAAAACAAAACATGATAAAAAGATTCGCGCGTCGTATGGGACTGTCACGAACGTTGGTTCCAACCCTGGACGCACCTTTTACGCGGGTCAGATTTACCGACAAGAGCCCGAACTTGCCATGCGGCCAACGTTGGACACATGCAATTCGCCAGCGTACGCCCACACGATGTGGCAAGTGCCCATGTGTCCAACGTTGGAAGGCATTCGCCACATCGTGTGGGACCGGCTTAATCAAGATTTGGTCTACGTACATCTTCTTTCTGTGTGTCACATGATGTCACAAACAGGGGCAATTAGGGGGCTAGAGAGGGTTTAGCTCCCCAATATTCCGATTAACCCCCCAATGTTATTGAGCATTTAAAGTACAAGGTGTCTTTAAAAGGTCTTTACAAAATGTAACCACACATTGCTTGGGCCAAAATACAACGATCTAACCTACTTTATCTTAGTCAAAAAGTTGATCGTTTGCGATACAGATTGTTAAAGTTTTCGTTTTAAATTAGTTATTTTTAAATATCTTTTTATAATAAGAAAAAATCCATAAAATTAGGTATTAGGGGTTTTCCAGGGTAAAGAACATAAATAAATGTGGAGAAAGTCACCTACACTTATGTTCAAAATGCAATAGCTTTTTATACATTTGTATATTATAGCTTCACTAAAAATTTCCATTCTACCATATTTTCTAAACAAAAAATGTATACCTAGTAAATATCGCTATGGGCAACAGTTCTTAAGATATTAAGGACTGGCTTTGGAAATTTGGTATACGGGGTTTTTTGGGGCGCTAATCACGACTCTGAAAGTTTTTTTTTTGAAACATTTTGTTCTCGAGATATTCATCATCAATTTAAACGTTTTTTATTAAATTCGAAATCTTTTATCCCTAAAACGCTGCAACCATGCATACACCTATGTGTATAATGGTTTCAGACATGCCGATTTGATTTAAAGCAAACTTTTTATATTAATATAGAAAGGCTTAAAACCAATAAGAAAAACATGTTTTAAAAAGGGTTTTTATAGTTAAATAAAATATTGTGTGGTAATTTAGTGTTATATCCGTAATTTAGTGCAAAAAGGGGAAATATAGTAAAAATATGAATAGTTTGACCTTGACGACAAATATCTCAAGATCGAAACGTTTCAAAAAAAAAAAAAAAATTAGATTCGTGATCCGCGCCCCAAAAAACCATCGTATACCAAATTTCGTCAAAATCGGAGTTGCAGCAACTTTCTAGACAATTACCTAATTTTGTTTCTGGGATATATGTACATATTTAAATATTTTATTTTAGGTTTGTACTCGTCTTCCATAAAAGTCCCTAAAAATTAAACCGGTTTAGATATTGGGTACTATTTTTCGTCTTGTATAATTTATTATACGAGATTGCTTTGAAGCACTAATCTCAATTTGAATTCCGTTTTTGCTGGACCCTCATTGACTTAACCTCAAAACTGCACGATATTTTTGCGTTATTATCTTTCTACTACTTTGAGACAACAAAACTGAATGATTGGTATTTGGTTTATTTTATCATAAAACCAATTAGTTTTGGTGTAACTAGTTTGAGGAATAAATCTCAATTTATAAACTGTTATTTCACTCCCGCTCCGTAGCAGTTTTCGTTCAGTTAAATTTGGCGTGTTGTGCCTTTTGTAAACGCTGACCCCTCATTTGACGTGACCAAGTTTTCCCTTTTGCCTTCAGTCGTTTGTAAACGTTCGATATAAAATTTTATGCTGAAAATTTTTTGGGGTTAGGAGCAAACTGATATTTGTAATGAAAACCATAAGATAACATACAATTACTCATTATTTTGAATTGGTTGAACAAAACTTAAATAAACGAAAGTTAAAAACACGAAGACTCACTAAGTACAAATGAATGGACGAATACCAAATGTCTAATAACGGTCGACTGTAGATCAGTTTGCTTTGGGCGGCCGACGGCGTCAATTTTACCTGGATTTTACGATCGGGAAATTCCAAATTATCAATTTTATTAAGATGAGTGTGGCCCTGTCGCTGTTTAGCTAAATATTTTCAATGTTGCTTACACTATATTGGACTTTAATTTAAAAACACTAACTTTCATGAGAAGTGCGCATGTGCAAAAGTGGACAGCAACTATCCCAGTGTGGGGTCAAAAATTCGTGAGCAGGTCTATTGAAAATATATGGGTAACATTTTCTATTAGCTGTCCGTTTTATTTTTTAGATTTTCAGATCAGTGGTTTACCTCAGTTAAAAAGTTAATTCGTTGCGAAATATAGGGTGTCAAAGTAAAAAAAATAAAATAAAATCTTTGAAACCCGTTATGGCTAATCCTCAAAAATATCGAATTTAGCTTTTTCAAGTAGGTTTTTCTTTTACTTATTTTTTTTTTGTTGCTTAATCTTTAGTTTATGTCTTGTTTGATAAATATATTATGGTGGTCCTCAACTTTTTTAAGTTTTAAATTTAATTTTAATTTAATATAATAATAATAATATAGATATTTTATGAGGGATGACGAAATGAAAAAAATTGCCAAAAGCTTATAAACATAAGCTTACTTTCTTACGAACTGTAAATAGTACTTTATTACTACCGAAAACATATACAAATATGGTATGGTTATTAAATAAAAAATTGGCTTACCTATGATAACGTTACGTTACTGAATTCCTTTTAAAAAGTAATATTTAAAATACTTGTTGTCAAATTTGTTTTAACAAAACATCTTTTTTGTAAAGGTTGTCGAAGCCAATGTTGCCATCTACGAAAAAAATTGCAGTGGAGCTCAATAAGCCCTTAAATTTTACGCCAATCACACTGTTTCAAAACGTTGAGGAAATGATTGATTTTACACGGGCAAATTTTAAATTACATTTAAAAATATTTCCAATCGCATTTTTTTAAACTTTAAACTCATGATGGTACAGTCAGTACTATACACACTATATAAGTAAAAAATGAGATAACAAACCATAAGTTAGGAATTTTACAATTTAAGTTATGACTAAGGATACATCTTTATACTAAATCCGATTCAAACGATCGGATAAAACTCAATCCGACAAAAAATTGCGATATACACGTTTCAGATTGAGTAAGGGATTGGAATAAATATTTAATTAAATATTTGCAAAGAATTTGTGGTAACGTTTTATACGGACCTGGCAGGTGGCCTATAATATACCATGATGAAGAAAAGTTATGACATTTTAAAAATAAGCAAAAGGACTACAGGTGGCGCTTTTACATTTTACAAAAAAACTGAAAACGTTAATTCTCCTCTTTGAAAAACCCTCTAAACCTGAATTTTGTACAAAAAAATGTTATATTAAAAAAATAACTAAAATAAAAAGGGAAGTTCGACACTCTGTACCTCAAAAACCATCAACTTTTTGAATTAGGTAACTTATGTAAGATCGTTGTAGTTTAGCTCAAGGTGTTTGTGTAGCATTTTATACAGATCTTTTAAAGACACCAGGTATATTAGTGTTTTTAAAAAATATACTCTATAAACTGGGGCTTAAGCCCCACAAAAACTAGAGGCTAGTTGCGCCACTGGTCACAAATTATTATGAATAAACTATTCACACCACCCTGAACTCATTCCGTTTGACGTAAAAACTCGCCATAAGCGCGAAAACTCTCCAGATGATTTGTAGACGGGACAGAGCGCAAATCCAAACTACACCGTGAGGAACAACTCGGTCTCTTAATTACCTTTATTACCTTGGCCACCAAACCAAGTCTAATAACCATCATTTTCAGTTAGTTCTACATTTACACTACATAGCATACCATTACCATCGTAGTGAGTGGATAACGTAAACTATCTTGCCGTTACTGAAAAAAAATTTCTACAATGGAAACCAAAGTTTTTTATAGTTTTTCTTGCTGTATTTTTAGCTTTTGGTAAGTTTTTTTTTATATTGTTTGGTTTGGTTAAAAATAGGAACTCAACATTTAAAAAGTTTTTTCCATTCTTTTTTTTTGTTATTTTTTCTTTGTAGATTATTTTATATGATTAAAAAGCACAATTGAAGGGGCTAGTTTCAAAGCGTACAATTTCCAAAATTCCACATTTTCTAAAATATGAACAAAAACCTATAAAATTCTTAACTTTAAATAATCTGTTTATGTTATGGATGTTGTCATGGCCTAAACAATGCTTAATTTGGTAATTTTATTGTTTACTCATCGGATACCACGCCGATTTTGATGATTTTTGGCACACGGGGGATTTTAGGGGCGCTAATTATGAATCTAAAAGAATTTTTAGGGGCAACGTTTGGTTTTCGAGACATTCATCATCAATCTTAAATAGAAAACTAACCTAAATTCACCATATTCACCATTCACCCTTCTTTTTGCACGCAACTTTTGAGCTTTCTGCTAAATTGACACTCAATATTTCATTTCCACCTCTTAAAAAGCCCATTTTTCTATTTAATTTACTCCTTTTTTCCATAAAATTGTAAAGCTTTAATTTCAATCATTTTAATCACAGTAACAATTACCCTTAATTTAAATTCAGGGCTGAAAAGTACAACTATTGTGACATTTATCTTATTTTTTTTTATTAAAATAAATTGAGATTAAACACTTTGGGACCACTGTTTGGGACTAGACTCCTCAATAATCTAACTAGTTTTAGATAATTCATCATATTATAATGCCAAGTTAATTAAGTACGAGGTATTTGTGAATCGTAAATTATAATTTTTAATTTATGCTCTTTTTGATTCAAGGTTCAAAATAACATATCAAACAGGTATTTAGGAAAAATAAAATTATAAATATAACATGATTACAATTGGTGTAAGTTTTTTGTATTTTAAAAGTCTTTGTATTTTGTGGCCTAATATTTAAAGTATCACCGAAAATTTATCCTAGTTAAAAATTAGATTAATCTGCTTATATTACAACGTTTTGTAAGAAGCAAATATTTATTCATTCTAGTATTTCTTTTAGCTTTGTAAATTTAAATGTGTGGTTTGAGATAAAAACTTTTTTGGCAATTTGTTTTTAAGTATAAATTGGTAGAATTTTAAACTTTTTGACTTGTTCTTTATAAGTATCTAATAATTATTGTTAATTGTCTATTTTATGTATCAAATCAGCATAAATAATCGTATTTAATTAATTACCACTTACGAGAGTTCAGTTGTAATGTGATATTAATGCAATTAATGGAATATAAATACCTTTGGGTATTGTGTTTTGTTCTTGACATTATTTGTTTATTGAATATTTGGACACTTTCGACAGGGCCGGTTGAAGGAAAAGTGCCGCCTGAGGCGGCTACAATTTTGCCGCCCCTACAAGAAAGTAAACTTTGAAGGTACCAAATTTATTGAAAAACAAAAAAAAGATCCCCACCACTATTTTTTTGCACTCTTTTATTTCTAATATTTTAATCTTCTTCCCCCTCCTTCACACATAGTTTTGAAGAGCAAAAAAAAAGATACCCACTTTTCAATTCCACTACTTTTCAATTTTATAAAGTGATTTTACATTAAAGCGGATCATGGACTGGGGACCATTTGGCCCACCGGGCAAAAAGTTTAAAATTGCCCCCAGAATTTTTTTTACCAGGAGTCGTCCATGCCGGGTAAAGGTAAATATTTTAAAAAGAAAAAAAATGCCATTTTTCTATATGGGCATTTCAAAAAGTATTTTTATTTTTAGAAAAATGCGAGTTACGCATTATTTTTTTTTTAAACATTTGCCATAAATCTTTCATGGACGACACTGGTAATTTTTTTTGTATGTCAAAAAAAGGTTTCTGTATAGATTCATATGAAGTTCTTTTAACTTTGAGACAGCCCACGAAGAGTTACGCCTAAGTACCAGAGCGTGGGTGTCGATAAAGATATTTCACCGTAACCCATTTTTCCCCTGTTCCGTAAACGTTGTCCAAGCACTGGAAACATGCAGCATTTGCATTTTACAGCACCTTTTAGAGCAACGCGGTAGTGCCACCACGGACGTTATTTTTTAAATAACTACTATCTAGGGTAGGCAGAATACTACACAGTGGTTTGCCAAGCCATCTGTGAGGTGACGATTAAATTGCCAATGTCCGGTTCCGAGATAAATAATAATTTAAATAACTACCAACAAACTATAATTGTCTTTGCTACTACCCAAAAATGTCTTCCCGGCTGGGGATTCGTTTGCGGTCCACCTGGGTACGGGCGAGGTACTCTGACTGCAGCGCTGCCGGGGAAGACACGGAGAAGACTTTTCTTATTTTTTATTATAGAATCATCCCTTAAAGTTTGTCGACTGAGTTATTAGACACCCTGTATAGTCACAGTTCTAAATTATATTGATTTTTACGCAACTTACGATGCCTGTACCTCGGAGGATATATTTTTAGACAAATGTTTAAAGGAAAAAAGTCTAGTTTTGATCTCAAAAATACTGCCCTAAAATATTTGTGGTGAATTTTTAAACACCCTTTATGTTGTAAATAAATATTAACCTTTTTTACGCATTGCCAGTATAACTCAATAATTTTATTTTTTTATCACAATATTAGATTGTGTTTAGTAACAATTTTACACAAGAGTAAATTTTTCACTAACTTCAAATTAAAAACAGTCCTTTTGAACTTTGCCTTTTAACTTATTTTTAATTATACCACTGTGTGTAATCGCGTGAAAGTAAGTTTCATGTAATATTAAAATAAATTTTCTACATAGTTATTCAAGGCTTAGCAAATTTAATACGGCAATGTTTTAGACGACTGATATTAGTCCACTTATGGAAAATAAAAAACACAATTATTATTTTATTAAAACCTCTAGGTACTGTAATATAAGTAGCATATTATATCAAATCGATATCATTCAATTAATTTGTCACCTAAATAAAAAGATTAAAATTGGTCGAAATATTTATGAGTCAAAAAATAATACTAATTTATTAATTACTAGATAACCAATCACCTGTATTTGCCAAATTAGGTCATCTTACAAAATATTTAAGTTATAAGTTTGTATCTTTATTATGACGTGAACAATATGTACTATGTAGCCGACAGCTCATAGGATGGCCATATTTCCGAAAATAATATATTTTTTTATCAGTATCAAAATATACAGGGTGCTCCTAAAAAAGTTATATTCTTTGTTGTACTCTGTATACCTTAAGATAAAATAAAAAATTTGTTTACTGATTTGGAAAAAACAAAATTAACTCAACAAACTGATATTTTTATTCATCTTATATGATAAAAAAAGATTAAGGGGATATTGGGGGTGGTGATTTATAACTTGACATCTGGTACATTAAAGTAGATACAGGAAAATAAAAAAAGTTCGAGGCGATAAAAGTTTTTAAAATGCAGCCGTGTCGTTTCTAAAAAAGTAAATTTTTAAAACACTGAGCCAAATTTTTCGTTAAAGGATTATATGCAGGGTGTCTAGTAGAGTCCGATCAAAACTAGTTTTCTGACCGAAACCGAAACCGAAATTTCGGCCATGCGGCTTTAGTTTTGGGCCAAAACCTTAACCTACGTGGTAAAGTATAAAATACCTTTTTATATTATTTTCGGGAATTAAATCAAATTTCTCGGGAAGTTAAATCAAATTTCATCGATAGATTCTAAATTTAAAAATATATATATCAATATTTTTTAAAAGCCTATAGCAAATTTTTTCATTTATGGGGGAAGAAGGGATAATACAAAAAAATACTTTTTTGCAAGTTTTGTTCATAGAAACATAAAAATAATCTTTTTAAGAATGTTTGTCCTAAACGGCACACTTTTCCAACTATAGGGTGTCTAACTTTTAAGAAAATAGACTGGCGGTAAAAATTAGGGGATATCGTGAAATTTTATAGAATATGCATTTTTATGCTATTTAAAAATATTATGCCTGGAAAAACCATACTGTTGTTAAATTAAAACACATTATCGGATAAAAACTGTTTTATATTAAAGATAGTATTTAAACAAAGGTGTTGCCATAGGGTTTCCTAAAAAAATTAGGTCAAGGCCATATTTAATTTAAAACAATAACCTTAGAAATTTTGACACACCTTGTATAATGACAACCCCTATATTTTTAAATATGTAAGTATGTTAGTTATTCAAATATAGGTTTTTAAATAATATAAAATGAACCAAAAAAAAATTTGGTTTAAAAAAAAATTACCACGGCTTTATCTATAAAATCGAAAAAACTAAATGTGCCAATATATTAGTACTATCATGTACAATAAAAAATAATTGACATTATACAGGGTCACTCAAAATTTTTAAAACTTACTTTTTTTTAATTGGTCATAGCCTTGACCTAATTTTTTTAGGAAACCCCATGGCAATACCTTTGTTTAAATACTATCTTTAATATAAAACAGTTTTTATTCGGTAAACAGTTGGGTGAAGGTCGCTCCCAATTCGGATCTTAGACTATAAGGTAAGTACTAAATTTAAATATTAAAAAAACTTCTTTAATAATGTGTGTGACCACCATGGACTTCCAAAACTTCGTTAAGACGTGTTTAAAAAACTAAAAAAACACGCTTTTATATGCAACCGAACTAAAAATTAGAAAATAATTTTTCATTAAAAAAAATATTGTCATTTCATAGTAAAGCGTGGGGTGCATTTTACTATTTTTCATAACTTTTCCATCATAGATATTTGCAAATATAATAATTATAACATTTAATATATTTATCACCCACGCTTTTTACTATGAAATGACAATATTTTTTAATGAAAAATTATTTTCTAATTTTTAGTTCGGTTGCATATAAAAGCGTGTTTTTAGTTTTTAAACTATTAATTATTTTTCATTTTTAGTTTCTGCTACTCTTGACAAAATGGCGAAAAATTTTTTTAATGAACAAGAGTGGCAAATTTTAAATTTTTCCAACAGATTGCAACTCACTAAAAAATTTCTTCTTCGATTAAGTAGCAAAGTTTGAAATTTTGCCAACAGATGGCAATCCAGGCAATGTTTGGACCGTTGCCAATATATTGCAACCCACTAAAAAATTTCTTCTTCATTTAATAGCAAAGTTTGAAATGTTGCCAACAGATGGCAACCTAGGTGTTGTTTTTATAATATAATGGAATTTTTTTCCTGTGATCAAAAAAGATAACGGGATACTGTTTGCAGATTATTGCATTGTCATGTTTCCTTAATACGTGTGCAAAGTTTCAAAGAAATCGAATAGCTGGAAGTTGGTTAAAATTAGGCTCAAAGATTCACGTTACATAGCCAGATGAAGTTAGAAAATTTAATATGGGTGGAACATAAATTGCGTTGGTTTCGGCCGGCCGAATGTCCTAGGAAACCGTAGCTTTAGACTGTTGATATAATGGAAATAATGGAAATTACATGTAATATTTTTCAAATTTAAATGGTCATATTTCCGAAACTATTAAAAATAGATATATCAAGTTAGTATTTTCGTAAAGCCCTTTAAAAGACCTTTTTAATGGTGCCATAATATACAGGGTGTCCCCTTTAAAAATGGTAAGTTATGTCAATATATTCTGTTAATAAAATTGTTTGGTGCATTCTATATAACAGAATAAAACTTAATAATTCACTGTACAATTTGGTTTTTGGATCATTTTTTTTTAAGTTAAGAAATAAAAAGTTATTGGCATTTAAAATGTGGACAAGTTAGATTGGACGTACTGTGCATGATGGTGAATGCGCAAATATTTAACTGCTACGACAACCCTCGAAATTCGACTGCATTCAGTATATATATGTTTACTTCGTCAATGCTTATTTTTCTTGGTTTTATAGGAAGTGTATGCTGTCAAGTTTCAAACGATCTTGATTTCGGCAACATAGAAAAACAAATCAAAGATAATGGTGGTCCAGACATCAAGGATTTGGAAAAAACTTCAAGAAAATGGAGTAAACTTACCCGACTTAAATAACACAAAGGTCGATATTGAAAGAGTCGAAAAAGTTTTAAGAGAAAAGTGTCAAAAGCAAGGAGCAGATGGTGCTGTAGACTCTCTAAAGGTAGGGATAAGAAAAAAAAAGGGAAACAAAAACAAAGTGTATATTTGTATTCTGATTTAATGAGGGTTAAGGTATTTTTACTAAACGGTCTTTCTTAACTTGTTATTATGTATTTTTTTGTTTTGGGTCAAATCTACTAATTGAAATATGACCTCCTTTCTGACGACCGATCGATCCTAAAATTGGTACACTCTCTTTATCTTGATGGCAATACACAATATAATACCTCTTTTAGGATTGTAAATCCAAGATGGCCGCCGATACAAAATGGCGGATTACATATTACTTCACTACAACCTCAATATGAGTATCAAATAAAGGGCTTGATTCCAGGGGCGCAACTAGGATTTTCAAATTATTTTATCTAAAAACTAGAGACTTCGGACATGCACCAAATTTATAACATATTCTATTGATGCTAAGAGGAACACTTTATTAATAAAAATATTTTTATTTTGGAATTTGTGAAAAAAATTTTTTGGTAAGCCCTCATAAAAAATCAAAACTTATAGAAGCAAATTCTCTATTTGTATTTTTTTCGTAAATTTGATCAAATGTTATCGACAAATCTCAAATTTCGCAAAAATATAAACCTTTTTATTGTAAATAGAGGCACTTGAAAGTCTCGTATAAAAAAATAGTTGAGTGAAAAAAATTCAACTGGCTATAGTTTTTGAAAAATATAAATAATTTCATAAAATTTAATATTTTTCGATAGAATTTCATCAAATTTACGAAAAAAATACAAATGAAGATTTGCCTTTAAAAGTTTTGATTTTCGGCGGGGGATTAACCAAAAACTAACTTTTCTGTAAATTTTAAAATAAAAATATTCTTTACCAAAGTGTTCCTGTTTAGGCCAATAGTATCAGGTATATGTTTGGTGATGGTCCCATGTCTCATTTTTTAGATTAAATAAAAATTAAAATCCTAGTTGCGTGCCTGAAGTTAATTCGTAGAATAGAGCTTATCATGAAAAAATTAAAATCCGAGTTGGCCGCCGCCACAAAATGGCGAATTAAATATTTTTCCTCCATATAAAATATATAAAATCGTTGTTTTGATTAGTTATAGTGAGCCATTAAGTAAACTCACAAACAAAAACTAAGAAACTTGAAAATAAATTATGTAAAAAAATATTTTAAACGGTTTTATTGTACTAAAAGCTAAAAATAATTCGATAAGTCTTAGCTTTCAGATCGCGATCAATCTGGGGTAGTATTGATCATGACAAATTATAAAATCGTTGGGCACATGAAATTTCTTTCATAATATTTACTCTGGATACGCTACGCCCAACGATTTTATTATTTGTCTTATCAATACTCCAGATTGATGAGACGATTAATGCGATCCGGTAGCTAGGACTTACTAAATTATTTTGTAGCTTTTACTACCATAAAACCGTTTAACATATATATATATATATATATATATATATATATATATATATATATATATATATATATTTTTTTTTTATAATTTATTATTTTTACATAACTAACAATATATTTTCCAGGAAATGTGGTAATCTCGTTGAAGTGTAAAATCTTACTTATTTGCTCCACATAAGCAATTTATGATATATTTGTTCAAGCAGGTTCTACTACTATGAACACGAACACATATGTAACTACATATATAACTTAAATTATTTATATTATCTACCCATATAACATTTTTTGCCGGCGTTGTACATTTAATTTACTGGCATTGCCAACACTCTTTAATGGCAAGGCATTGGCAAAAAGGTATCAAAAAGACGCGAAAGTGGGCAATTGGCCGTTATTAGGCCACGTGTTGCAGATAAAGTGATGGCATCCGTCATTAATAAGTTATTGGCAAAAAATGCGTTTAAGATGATGGCATCCATCATTAATAAGTTATTGGCAAAAAGATAACAAAAAGACACGAAAGTGGGCAAATGCAGATACTCCCAAGCAGCAAGCTGACGTCATATTGACGAAAATTGTCGCATATACTTTTTTTTAAAAGCTAAAATGATGCGATATTTTATTTGAAAATTAAAATAGGAAAAACTCCTTACTGCATGCAATTTCCTTGCAATGCAAAGTACCATCTCTCGGAACACTGTCCAACTTGGAGATGCAGATTTTTACACTAGCCGAAGATATTTCTTTCAAAGCTAAGTGAGATCACCTACCGCAGACCGCTCTCGAATTATTTTTGTCTAATGGGTTTAGACGATAAAAAGCGAAGATATTGCAGAAACGTAGTAGTTTATTGTCCATTACGCCATCTATCGGTATGTCAAAAAACTATTAAATATATATAATATTTTTTATTAACACGTCTTTAAAACTTTTAATAAAGTTTTAAACAAAATGTTTACAGCTCCTAACAGTCTACTTGAATATCTTGCCTTCTCGACTAGCCATCACCAATTAATCACACAACACACACTTATTAGGTAATGAATACATTTAATTATGTCTATTAAAAAACTCTTTCTTTAAAAAGACCATCATTTTATTTTTATTCGCTCCAAAATACATAATAAACATTTTGTTTGACCTAATTTTTATTTGCATGATTTTTAACAATAAAATGTTATGAAAAGGCCATTTCCTTTAAATTATGTAAAAAAACATAAAATAATGTTGTTTAGCTGCCATTATAAATAAAACAGATCAAAAAATTGCTTTAATGTTAGTTAAATACCAATGTTAATAATATGGTTTAAAAAGTATGAATATGCGTTGAAGGTTTGCCTTCAAAAATCCAATATTTATTTGCCTGCAACAAAAACGCGTGTTTTATTTAATCAGGATTGGTATGCCGCCATTTTTGTATGCTTGCCGGCAATTCGCCTGCATGTAATATTTATTGGCAATTAAGTGTTTATTTAGGGTTGAGTTTTTAATGCGTATAAGATGTTGGCATAATATTGCCACCAATTGCCAATGCTTTACCATCAATGCCAATATGAAAAATGTACATTGCCGGCAAATAGTGTTTGCATTCTCGGTACTAGAAGTACTGAAAGTAATTTGCCGCTTCTTAATCAAGAACGTATTTTACAATATTATTATTTAAAAATAATTATTACTTTAATTTTTGTTTTGTCTTCTGACACCAAATAATTGGCACCTCCAGAGAGTACTCGGCAAAGATGAGCTCTTAATTTTATTAGGAAGATCCGCCTCGTTACAGTTTTGCATACTTTTTTAGTCCCAGGTCCCATACATTTTTTTAATCTCACCAATCGATAATCACACAGCATACCTCTAGAAGAGTTTTTGTAGAAAATTGAATGCTTTAAAAAAAGTATTTTTTATAAATCCAACCATTAAAACGATATTCAAGGTTAAAGATTAAAGAATTTAAAGAAAAAATGTATTTTTTTGTTATGAATTTTGTAAACAAATTATTGTCAGTTGAGTTTCTACTATTTCTATTGAAAATTCAACGCTCTACAAAAAGGTTTCTTATGTCTTTTTAATACATATATCTAACCAGTAAAAAGATATTCAAGGTGAAAGATTAAAATTGTTTTAAAAAATAATGTTTTTTTTTTAATTTTTGTAATTTACTGAAAAATATAATTATTAACAATTGAGTTTAACCAATACTACTATCGGAACTATCGGAAATTAAACACTTCACTAGAAATAAAGTAACTTTTCTTAAAATTCTTTAACCTTTGTCCTTAATTTTTTTATGGTTAGATTTATGAAAAAGTATAGGAAACCTTTTTTGTAGAGCTTTTAATTTTCTACAGAAAACTCCTCTAGAGTTAGTAGTGTATGATGATGTTGTATGAAGTCTTAAATGGTAATTGCCGTGCACTCTCCTCTGGCGGTGTCAAAGAACCAATTTTTTAGTATCAGAAGTCAAAATAAAAATAGACAATTTTTTTGACCCAATCTTGTGTATAGATGTAAACAATCTACTATATAGAATAAGGGCCCGTGAATAGCAGATCTTCGTCATTTTGTAAAAGCTGAAAGTTTATCAGCGCATGCTCCCAACATATGGTAGAAGTGATGGAAGACTATGAAGTTTGACTTATAGTTGCTTTGGCAGGTACCAGGTACTAAAGGTTAATTAACTGAAACATAACTTTTGTCATTTTGTACAAGCTAAATTATAGATATATTATATTACTTGGGTTCCTTTAATCTTGTGGGCGTCACATTTGAAAGTAACCTTAACTGGCATAAACACATTGTATCTATAGCCACGGCAGCTTCAAAAAGCTTGGATTTCTCTTTTGAGCCAAAAAGTATATTTCCCCTTCTAATTTATACACTTTATATGTGTCCCAAATCCGACCTCCCTTGCAATATGTTCTCATATCTGGGGCATGGCGTCCCCCACAACCCTAAGCATTCTTGATTCTATTCAAAGAAGAGCTATTCGTCTCATTAATGATCCTTCACTTACAGAAAGGCTTCCCTCTCTTGCACATCGTCGGGCTGTGGGGATTTATCGCTTTTTATAGGTACTTCCATGGCTTCTGCTCTGAAGAATTGTCCAGTTTAGTTCCTCCACTTACGGTTCCCAACAGAGAAACTCGTGGTTCCGCGCGTATGCATCCCTATACGGTCCAACTGGACAGGCCCCGAATTTCCCACTTTGTTCGTTCTTTTATCCCTAGAGTTTCCAGGTTGTGGAACCTGCTGCCCGCGGAGGTCTTTCCTTCCCCACATCTTCAAGTATTTAAGTCCCGTGTCAACAAACTCCTTCTTACCTCGCTTAAGACACCCACGGTACGTTAGTATTTAGGCTTTTAGCCTTCGTGGTTTGTCCAAAGATTAAAAAAAAACCTATCAGAAGATATTTTCCCAGTCGGCAGACAGTTTTGACAGTTCCAACTTCTTGGCAGACAAACATTTTTGTGTGGTGCCATGGTCCTATGAAGTTCAATATTTCTGTTATTTAACAAGATATAACAAAATTTCTTATACAGGGTGATTAAAAAATCGATCACGAAACTTAAGGGGTGAGTCTACTTGACAAAATAAGGGTAGAACTTCATATTTTTTTCAAAATGTCATTCGTTTTCAAGTTACAAGCCGTCAAAGTTCAATTTTTATTTTGGTTTTTCGCCATATTGCATTTATTTTTAACCAATCCACTTGATATTTGGCACACAAATCGAGCTTTGCAGATTTTAAAATTTTAAGACAAAAGTACTTTTTTAAATACCGCCAGAGGGCACTTTACCTAAAACTTATTTACATCATAACTTTTTATTTTGACAGATATCGCAAAGCTGGGGCGCCATTTTATAGACAATCATAAACTTAAAAAAATAAGGTACTCTTTATTAAAGTCGATAAACCTCACCGTTTAGGCACATTTTTTTTAACTAACCTTATAGCAATAACTCTTTTGGGACACTTTTTATACATCGAAATATTTTTAGGATATTTGAAAACCTTACAAATTTCATATAAAACTTCTTGTTATATCTTGTTAAATAAGAAAATATTGGACTTTCTTGGACCATTGGGCCACCCCAAATTGTTTGTCTGCCAAGGGGTTGGAACTGCCAAAACTGTCTGGCGAATAATAGTACGAGATTCGAATAGGAGGCGACCTCCACCCATCTGTTTACCTAATAAAAACTGTTTTATGTTAAAGATAGTAATTAAACAAAGGTATCAATATAGGGTTGCCTTAAAACATTAGGTCAAGACCATATTTAATTTAAAAAAATAACCTCAAAATTTTTGACACGCCTTGTATAATGGCAAACCTTATATTGTTAAATACGTACGTATGTTAGTTATTAAAATATATATTTTTAAATTATATAAAAGGTAAAAAAAATTTTTAAGAATAAATTAAAAAATGTACCACAGCACTATATATAGAATCGAAAAAAACGTTCTAAGACATTAGTACTGTCATGTACAATAAAAAATGTTATTGACATTATACAGGGTTACTAAAAAATTCAAAACTTTTTTTTTTAATTGGTCGTAGCCTTGACCTTGATGTTGGGAGCATGCGCTGACAAACTTTCAGCTTTACAAAATGACGAAGGTCTGCCGCTCACGGACTCTTGGACTAATACTGTTCCATTTGACGTCACTCGGAAGTACTAATGATTTTTCATTTACACATTACATTACAACAACATCCGCTTACTTGCGGTACTTAATGGCAAATAATTGTTTGTATGACATTAAGCGAATTGCAAATAAAACCAAAGACAATAATTGAATGCTATGCTGGAACAACGTTGTAAGCGCTAAGTGTGACTCTGTTGGGAAATTGAAAATAACTAGTTAATTATTGCTTGCTTTAAAAAATAATAATAATATTTATAAAAGTCTTTATTTCTTTTTTCTTATTATTATAATTATTTTTTAAAGCAAGCAATAATTAATTTGTGTGTTTTTAATTTTCCAACAGATTCGTAGTTGGCGCTTACAACGTTGTTCCAGCATTGTTCCAGCAATTATTGTATAAAGTTTGCAACGACCTATTTAAGGTCCTACCTTTTTTAAACGCCACGAGGATGGCTGGTTAGCATATCCTAAAAGAGCATTTTTTCAAAACAATTTAGTACCACAAAAGCGATATTTCGGTTTTTTAACAAAGCATTTAAGGGGAGGGTAAGGTTAATTCGTGCTTAAAAAGGAAAATTTTAATAAAAAAAAATTGACGACGCACAGTCAATATTTATTGACTAAACTCAATGGCATATTCAAATATAATATTAAAAAAATATTGTGTAAATTTTTTGTTAAAAAAAAAAATAAAAAAATAGCAAGCAATGACGGCAATTATTCGGAGGCGTCTCGAAAAAAGGAATTGCGGTGACCATCATATGTCGGTGCTGGATCATGTAAAATCAAAAATTTTAAGTTTGTCTGTTAGATAATCGTTTTTCCAAGGTAACGCTGGGAGGGTTTCTTTAAATTTTAATTTTTTACTTTTTGGAAGCAATTTAAAGTAAAAATGCAATTTATAAAAAAATATTAGCCTATTTGTTTGAAATATTAAAAAACTAACAAAAACCTCTCCAGCGTTACCTCGAAAATTATTCAAAGAATTAGTGGTAAAAATGTCAAAGAGGTCGGTGCAGTAGTTTCGAAGTTATGATGGTTACCGACTTTAAAAACGTGGGTTGTAGGAAACACGCTTAAGAGGATGCCGTAAGCACATTAAAAATATCGGCTAAAACGCGATTCGCTGCCGTGTTAACCGAATATTTGTTTGAGAAAACCGGTTGTATATTGAACCGAAAGTTTCCGAAAATGGTTTTCGAAACCGATACACCGGAAAGTTGGTTATTTTTACGGTTTTGTAATTTTGGAAAATTTAATGTGTTAATTATTACCATTACCAAAAATCAGTTAACTTTCAGATAATCTTTGGATCATTTTAAGAAACTTTTCTATGTACAACTTTTCTCAAAACAAATATTTAAAGACGGCAGCGAATCGCGTTTTAGCTAATTTAACGTGTTACGGCATCCCTTTAAAGTTAGATTCGTCCATAAGAGTCATGGATAAGGTGGTTACTTTAAACCTCCGTATCTTCGTTAATTTTGCTTCAATTAATCTCAAATTTTTACACAGTGTTCTTAAAACGTTCTTTATTTAGAAAAAGTATTTAAAAAAAAGAAAGAAAAAACCTTACTTCACCCCTTAATAAAATAATTTTTAAATCATCTATTAACTAAATGAAAATATCGATTTAGAAACGTTAATAATATATTAAGTGTTTTCTACAGAAAGCCAAAATACCACCCTCAAATACCAATTATGTGGTACCAAATTGTTGGAATTCAATGCTCCTTCAACGATATACTCAACGAGCCGACATCGTTATACATATATATTTTTATTTATTGTTGCGGAGTCGTTAAATCTACGTATATATTAGTATACAGGCAATGGGGAGCGGGGTACTCTTTGTCCATAATGCATAATTTTCCAAGAGTTACTTTTTTTATACATCAATTTTAGCGAAGAACCAATTCTAAAACGGTATTTACAATCAGTTATGTTGACGTTTAAACAATGTATTATACGTAAGTTGTCACCAATTATTACCGCGGTTATAATTGGTTGAACGTAAATGCTGAAATTACTTAAAATTGCTGATAGATAGATGGAGTATGACGCAATAAATATAAAAACACAAAATACTTACAAATATCGCGATCATTTTGCGAAAAACTGTTTGGGCCTATATCTCCGTAACCGTACACTTAAGGCCCATAAATTATAAGGAACTTTGTTATAGACAATTAAATTTTCTTTCATTTTGGTTTTACAATAATTGTTTTTGTATCATTTACCGTTTACGATTTGTAAGATTATTACTGTTAGTTTATTTACTTTTTTACCGATATCTCTTTTAATAATCGTTTAAACAATAAATTGCTAATAATCAAACTTTTAAATCAACAAATTTTCTACAACTTTTAATTTAAACTTTTTTTTTTTTAAATTAATATTTTTCAAAGTTATAAGGCCTTTAATGTTGTATTACGAGGTTAATAAGATCGAAGTATGCATAGCGTAAGATCATTGGACTAGATAAGGTTGCCCTCATAAGCCTTGCATACGTCACATATGTATTTTTGCTCGGTAGTTCTGAATAGTATATTTCGTGTTTTGACTTATAATTTATGTATTTGTGCGATTTTTGGTAATTTTATTGTTAATTTTATTTTATTGGACTTTTGTAAACCATTTGGACCAACAATAAAACCAAATATTCATTTCTGGCTTTAAAAATATCCTCGGACTACGAAACGTTTTTTCTATTATACTAGATCATTACAATATTTTTTACTTTTTAGTCTGAGTTAAATAATTTGCTATATAGCGACTTGCAAAAGCAACCGCAAAAAGGCAAAAAGAAGGAGAAATCATTGGTTTTTTTCCTTCCAGTAAAATCATGAAATAAAAATATTTTTCTTTTATTTGTGTTTTACTTTTATTTGTGAAATTAATAACCTATGTTTTATTATTTAAAATTTTACAATTTATAATTAAGTCTGTTTATACAGTATGTATGGGTAAATTTGCTTCATAAGGGGAAATTTGTTATTATTAATTTTATGAAATATAAAATTTTATAAAAAGTTCTGATGGTCCAAAAAAAACAAATTGTAAATAAACAAAAAATTCTAAACATCTTTTCTTTATAAAAAAATTCGATATTAGCAAAAATACAGGTACTTTACTCTTGAGCAAAAGTTACGTATTTAACCAAACCTCGTAGATGACTGTCACAATTTTTTTTAAATTAAAACAAAACTTATAATTAGAAATATTTCTTTTTTCGGAAAATTTGTTATTAAAAAAAAATCATAAATGACGCCAATGTAAAAAGACACACTATATTGAAATATATATAACTTTAGAATTTAATAAGTTAACTGAGTAGATAAGTAAGAAAAACAATTTAAACATACAAATGTCTCTTATTTTATTGGCTTAAAAACAAAAACAGACTTTGTACACACTTTACTTATTTAATGAAAAAATAACCCTCATGATTGCATGGTTTAATAATAAAATTATATGCATTGTTTACTAAAGTCAACTAATTATAAGCCAAAAATTTTTTGTAAAAAAATTGAACTTTTAAATGCTGTCAAATCCCGTTTTTATCCTTACCTATTTATTACCTAACGTAGAATGTAATTAAACACAAATTTACTTAATAATAATATTAACTAGCTGATAATACTGTATATTGGCTCTTTCGCCCTCATAATATAATCCGTCTAGACGTCCTTGTTTGTTACGTTGGCGCCAAAGAACTAGCGGCTGCGATACATATGTGACGTAATAGACTGCTACGCACTGATTGGCTAGGATTTACGAGGTAACCTAGCGTAATCCAAGAAACCATAGTAATACCTGGCCACTTGTTGAATGACGTGTTCAGGCCCAGCTGACGTTAACAGGATTTTTGAAATCAACTCGTAATAACTTCGAAAATAATTATTTTAGAGAAAAAAGTTTAAAGGTGCTCGCCCACTTAGGCGACGCGTCGTGACGAGTCAAAATTGCTCCGGACAAGCTAACATGTATTTAAAGGGAACCCCGCCAATATAGACGCGCCGCGCCGCACCGCTTATATTGGCGGGGTTCCATTTAATTACATGTAAAGCAACTTGGCCAATTTTCTCTTGACGCGACGTTTCCTCTAAGTGGGCGAGCACCTTAAATGAAAGCTGTAGAAAATGTATCGATTTAAAAGTTTGATTATTAACAGTTTATTATTTAAACAATTATTAAAAGAGATTTCGGTAAAAAAGTCAGTAAACAAACAGATATAATCTTATAAATCGTGAACGGTAAGCGATACAAAAAGTTATAAAACAAAAAAAAAATTAATTATCCATAATAAAGGTTCCCATAAGTATGGGTCTCAAGTGCACGGTTACGGAGATAAAGGTACAAACGGTTTTTCGCAAAATGGCGTCCGCCATATTTGTAAGTATTTTGTGTTTTTAGATTCATTACGTTCTACTGCACCTATTTATTAAAAAAATAACTCTTGGAGAAATTTGTAAGAAAAAAAATTCTCTATTGCCTGTACTAATACCCCTGCCGTTACCTGGCTACGCACATGGGTGTTACTATACTAGAGCTTGAGGTTATACAACTTTTTTAGATTATTTGTCGTATCTTATCTTTATTTTTTTGCATAAATATTAAAAATTAAATTTTTGAACTGTTGTAATATTTCTTCCGTATTAAAGTTAGTTTCCAGTTATTTGAAACACCACATCTTTCAAAAGTATTCAAAACCAAAAATAGCAAAACCGTGACTTACTGACGTTTCGCAAAATAAAAAAATCTAATTAAAAGGAAAGATAAGCAAATTATTTAATATACAAGTATTAGATTACACCACCTGTGTGCGTGGGCAATTGGCCTACCCAGCTAATTTAATTAGTCTGAGATTTCCCTTGAGAAAATATCGACTTCAAGGTGTGAAAGATTGATGTTTAATATAGAAAGACATGCAAAAATAAAGTTTTTTTCGAATTTATAACGTGCTTATGGTTTAGCTATAGAACTATTTATAAATAATTTCGCTCAACAAATTTACTTCAGATTTCTCCATGTCTAAAAATAAATATTTTATTAACATAATAATATACAGGATGTTTCTTAACAAATGCGAGAAATTTTAGGAGGTGATTTTTTTTAAATAAGAAAAAAAACTTCATATGAACATATGTCTTAGTTTTTGAGATATAAGGTGATATCATTTTCAAAAAACCAAAATTTCTAAAACACTTTTTAGTAAAAACTGTTATACTGGATATAAACCTTATTTAAATAAGTATTTTATTATTTTTGTACATAATTGCTAATTAAAAATTATAAAACCTAATTTAAAAAAAAAGATCCCGCAATGCTTCTTTTATGGTCTAAAAATATGCAATTAAGTGAATTTTATTTTTTTCTCTTAAACTAAACAAGATACGGAAAAAAATTAGGACACATAAAAGCACTATTTTTATTTGCTTAATCTAAAGAAAGCAAGAAAATTTTACACACATTTACACAGTCAGTGGCGTACTGTATTCCTTCAGTTGCGTCTTGAGACGCCACTGGACTTACTAAATGTAAGTAAGTTAGTGATAAAATTAAACCCTGTAGTTCAAAAACTAAGGCGTTTAGGACATATGTTCATATGAAGTTTTTTCTTATTTTTTGACGTAAAACACCTCCTAAAATTTCCCGCATTTGTTTAGAAACACCCTGTATAGGGTATCTCTAAAAGCTCTATAAAAAAATGCTACCACAAATTCCTTTGACTAGAATACAACGATCATACGAGTCGAAATATTTAGTGAAGTGATAGATATGCCATCAAATTTTGACTTTGTAGTTATTGAAAAAATGATCATAATAAATACCCACTTAACATTTTTTTTCGTAGTGCACAATTAATTTTGTGATCAGTGACATGCCAAAAATATTGTATCGCGTGCCATTAATGGCGTGAGTGTCATTGGTTTGCCATCCCTGGTTTTGTAAGAGGTTGTTTTAATTTTAAATATGTCACCCTTTATATTTTTTTGGTGTAAAAAAGGCTTTAAATGTCTCACACTTTGTATTTTCTTCCCAGCCGATTTTAAGATAATTTGCATATTATGTTATTTAATATTGTTATTGGGTAAAAAGTTGGCCATAAAAGAGTAAACATGTTTTACTTTAAACAATCTTAATTTGAATTTTGTATTTTATTAACCTATTAATAGCGCAAAGCGACGATATAACTAATTTATCTCGTTGATGTTTTACCCTAAAAAGCTTTTAATCAGGTTTTTTTTAACACGTAAATATTTCCTAAAACAAAACAACTATATTAACTAATATATGCTTAATTATAGCCTTACTCATTTCTAATATTTTATTACATATTACAAATTTGATTACTCGCTTTTAATAACGACTTCATACAGAACGATTAAAAGACTTTTTTGTCAAAAACCTTTAATCGTCCTGTAGAATGTATTGTTAATAGTAAATAACAATGGTTACGCCAAAGTTATAGCTTAGCTAGTCTTGATAACTTAAATATTAAAAGAGATATGGTCATTTAAATTAAAGCATCTTTGTATTTAAGCTAATGGAAAAAATCGAGGATATCCCTTTATTGTGTGGGAAGTGTATGATACCTACTGTATGGCAATCATTTTTAGGATCAACAAGAAGAAATTAAAAACTGCATAACAGAAAAAGTTAATCCTGAAGAAATCCAAGCGGAATTGGAGGAGGCAAAAAACCGGTTCCATGGACGAAGTTTTTGCAAAATACTGCAAAAAATGGCCCGAGGTCTACGCGTGTCTGGATAACGTCACAGAGACTGCACGATCGTGTATGACGGAAAAGGAAGAAAAAGCTTTCAACAAGAGTTTGGATATTGTGCAGGAGTTGCAAGAGTTCATGTGTTTCAAAGATGGAGATCGTTTGGCAAGTAAGAATGTTTTTTTTTAATATTGCTATTCAGATTAAGAAACATAATGTTGCAACACGGTTAATTTGCTGATAAAAATAGGTACCTAGATCCAAACTGACAAAAAGTATTTACAGATATTACCCAATTGTTGCTTTGTTTCTCGGCTAGTTACAACCATTTTTAAAAACAAGACATTAAACAACCTAAATAAAATAAAGACTAGTTAATAGTCTTAAAGTAAAATTTATACCGGTTGACATAATATGTTGTTACCCCCATTTTTTTTAGTTTTAAGTAAGACTAATACAAAATTTACAGTATTATTATAGCCTAAATTGATATTTTTTAACATTATTAACCCCAAATAGTAATTTATGTAACAAGTGCATAAAGTGATTTTTACGTTTTTACGAAAGGTAAGTTTGACAGCACGAGCCCTTAGGCAAGTGCAGCAATCCCATTAGTAAAAAAGACACTTTATGCATGTGTTACATACTATATTTTTTCCACGACCATATAAAAGTTTCCCAAAATACCATTTGTATACATTTTTAATTTATCTAAACTTATTAATTATAATTTTTGCAGCACAGCCATTATATTGCAACAACAAATCATAGCCTCCTTATTTTTAGTAGACAATTATTATCCTCTTCCTAACTCTGCATTTATTATTTTAATTTTAGAAAAATTGTATGTACTTACTTTTCAAAAAAAATACTAAACAGTATAAATTCCTTTTCAATTTCTTATTCATCCAAAGTTTCATTATTACTAATAAGTTTTTAATAATTTCTACTAACTTTAATCGCAAATCAAATTTAAAAACTAGTGACACATAAACTAAAGAAATAATGACGATATCAAAGGTAACTTTGACCGTTCGGTTTAGTTGATGTCGCGTTTACTGTTACATTAATTAAATTGATTTTTCCACGACCGGAAAAAAAAATTGCAAGTTTTTTATCGCTTACATGAATATAAAGTACTCTATCTGGTATTAATACATAAAGTGTTAAAAGTAACTTTTTAACACCCCAAAGCTTTTTTCAATCTCTTTGAATTAGTGTTTTGTTTCCATGCCTACTAAGTAATGAACTTAACATTAATTTATGCAATGTGAAGGTTAACTCGGATCTCCAACTGAACCAAACTGTCAAGTTACCTTGATTTCGTCATTATTTTTTAGCGTTCATATGTCACTAGTTTTAAATCTGACAGTTTGCAAAAGAAATTTCCTAGAAATTATTTAAAATTAATAGTACAATAAATTTGGATGACCAAGAAATTGAAAAGGAATTTATACTGTTTTTAGTATTATCTCACAAAAAGTAAGTACATACAATTTTCTAAAATTAAATTACGGTATAGTTATAAAGAGGATAATTGTCTTTAAAAATAAGGAGGCCATGATGTTTAAGGTAAATATAATGATTGTGCTGCAAAAATTAAAATTAATAAGTTTAAATAAATAAAACATGAATAAACTGGTGGGAAATTTTATACAGTCGTAGAAAAATGTAGTATGTAACATCGAACCAACGTCCAATTCGTAAAAAAAGGGATCACTTCATGCACTTTGTTACATAAATTACTATTAAGTTTATTGTAGTTGGTATAGAAACAAAACACTATTCAAAGTGTGAAAAAGTTTAAAGTGTAAAAAAAAAGTTACTTTTTTTTAATACTTTATGTAGTATACTAGAATGGAGTATTTTAATTTCATGTTAACGATTAAAAAACCGCATTTTTTTAGCGGTCGTGGAAAATAACTTTTGGTTTAACCGGAAGTACAACTTTATTTAAAATGCCTAATTTTTATTTTTTTATATTTGTTTTCGCTATAAAATTCTCTTTTATTGCTATGTCATACAGCGTGTTTCTTTGAAATAGCGCTTAGAGAATACTTTTAAAGAAACTTAAACACCGCCATTATTTCTGCTTTAGCCAATTTGTTATGCTAAGCAGGCTGTGGAAATAAAAAAATAGCCTATTTTACTTTGACGGGTATTCATTATTAACATATTTCATTTTCTTTGATAAATTATATAAAACACCCTATTTTATTATTTCTTATTTTTTGCTTAAACTTTTTAATGACACATTTAGACAACATATTGTTTATTTTCGAAAATGGCGGCCATAGATCATTTATTTATGAATTAAGTTATTCAACAATGTGAATAAATGAGCTATGGCCATACAAAAATAAACAATATCTTGTAATGTGTCATTAGACAGGGATTTTAGTGCAGAATTAAAAATAAAATAAAATATAGGGGTGTTTGCATGTAAAATGTCTAAAATGTTGAATTGTCTTTCATCAAAACCAAAATTACGCAATGTAAGTAATTTATTAAAAATGAAATATGTTAATACTAAAGTATCATATGTCGGTCATTCTTAAATTTCCACAGCCTACTTAGCAACAAAATGTATTCAATAAAGAAATAATGGCGGTGCTTAATTTTTCTTTAACAGTATTCTCTGGGCGCCACCTAGCCTAAATGCAGTTTAAAGTTACCAATATTTTTTCCATGAGCTAATTCCCAAATATGCTTACTTAAACAAAATTTATAAAATAACACAGAACAGTTTAAATTTCTTTATAACTAATAGCAATAAATATTTTTGCGGCTCTTACAAAGATCGATTGTTTAATTTCTAGAGATGCTGAACTGAAAAATAAACAACGGTCGCCTGGCCTCGTCTGCATTTTTTTGCTAAAGTAATACATTTTTAGAGCATTATTTTTAAGCGTCTATATATTTTAATTTTAGTAAACCCATGTGTGGTGTGTAATATGCACCTATTATAGTGATTATAGTGGAGTGGTGAGAAGTCAGACATTTTTTTTAAATATAGTATTCTAGTCGTGTGCATCCTGTTTAATTTTAAAAGGTAAAAATTTTATAACCATCAATGTTAACCGTTTTTAAAATAAACAAACTTAAATTAATTAAGTCCAGACGCATAAAAGTTACTAATTCTATTCTATGTTGAAGAAGAATTTAACATAGTTTTTAATTTTATAGATTTTTTTATTTTTTATTTTTCTATTTCCTAAGTGTTTAAGCCATTTCTCAAAAATAATATATACAATGTATATTTATGAACAGTAAAAAACATAAACACATACAAAAAATAAACAACACAAACAAAACTATAGTATTACTTTTAAATTATAACTATTTCACCAAACAACAGTAAATAAAATAAAAAGAAGTAAACAACGACAAAGTAAATAAAAACCAAACTATATCTATAATGTACCTAATCTAATTGATTTGAAGATCATTGAGCAGATGTTTCACCTGTTTCCACATTTTTTCTTTTTATACCACTGATACTTTTCAGATGATATAACCTTTTGTAAACTCTTTTCAGTTTTTATTTTATTATAAAAGGATAGACAGTCCATATTTGAGTTGACTTTTATCTGAATTAACGATTTTACAGTCGAAACATCAGCCTACCTCTCTCTGGCCTCCAAATATTGTTCATTAAAGAAAATATTCTTTCGACCGCAGCCGACGTCCCCATTAGGCATAACGTAAACTCCACCATCTTTTTATGTTTAATAAGCTAGTAGCATCTAATGCTTCAAAAATGGCTTTCATTTCTCTGCAGGTGAAACTAGTTTGTCAATTCTATTTTGATTTTTCTCAAAATGTTGTTCACTTGAGTTACTTCATCGAATAAATCGTCAATGTTAATTAGTATCCTATTTGGTAAGCGTAAAGCTGACTATTTTATTATTCCACGCAGCAGTGTTTATGGACGGCCATTCAAGAGCTCCATTTAATGATGAGAAATCAAAATTTTATTTCTGAAAATTGTGCTCCCATAAATGAATATATCAAACAGTTTTGATAAAAGTATCAATTACAATAAGCAATTTTTGGGAATCAAGTTCTTATTTTTATTTAAAAACTACTAGGCCAAGAATGGCACAAATCTTTGTTTTGCCTTTCTTCAAGTTTTTATGAATAAAACATAAATAAAATTCATTTGTGGTATCTTCAAAGAAATGTTTAAAAATGTTAGGGCGGTTAACTTTCGGATAAAAAAAAGATTTAAGGCCATCAAATATTTTGCACTCTGTGAATTGCAGGAAGCAGACCTGAAGAATCTCGAAAAGGAGTGACTAAGGACTTTTGTATTCCACCTCTGCAAATTCACAGAATTCCTTCAGTCTCCTCCGTTCTAACTGTGTAAATAGAAAATATTTAAATATTTTTACAACAATAAATTCAATATCTAAAAGAGGAAGTTTATTTACAGCATTTTGTATGCAGTTATGCTTTACAATATGTGCTGCACATCCAATTCCTATCAATTTATGACCTAATTTATTTTGTAATTTAGTAGAAACATTTCCTGTGCCGCTTACGTTTGGCCCTCAAAATTTGTGTTCGTATTGTCAGCACAAAAACAAATTACTTTTTCTGTTAATTTATACTTGTCTAACGTTTTAAAAACATAATCAGTCAAAATGTCTGATGATTCGCCTGGCAATTCATGAAATTCTAATAATTTCGTATGCAATTTGTGTTCAAACAGATATCTAACCATAATTGGAACTAATTTTTTGTCCAGTCTATTTGAAGCATCAATAGTTATAGTAATAAAGTTTGCACGTTGTATGTTACTTAAAAACTCATTAAAAATATCTGGAGCAATGACACTAACTATAATTGCTTCAGTTTTAGTTTTGGCACTACAAAATTTGGGATCATACAAATTATTAATTAGTTTTGAGGTACAGTGTAGATGAGTTAAAAGTAAAATCATGCTGAGCACTATGATACGCAAACCTGCTTCTTTTGCTGCACAAATTAAATCATCATCTGTAGGTTCCACCTTTTTGAAGAATGATGTCACAGCTTTGCTTATATTTTTCGCATTTAGAAATATTCTTGTGCTTCATAGTCTTGCTATGCTGAATTATGTCACGCCGGCCACCTTGTGCAATCCGAGAATTCAATGTTACATGTTGTACATCTGGCCATCTTCCTCAAATTTCCCTCTTTAATAAAGGAAAAGTCTTTTTCTAAATCGGAAGAATATTTTGCATTTGCGTTTTCCCATTGTTAAATTTTAAATCTAAAAGTTAATACTAAAAATAATAAAATATCTAAAACCCAAGCTACCTAACCTAAACATAATAGGAAGATTTTAAAAAAATTAAGATTATTTCAGCAAAAATCTGTCTTTATCCTTACCTCTTAGCTGAATATTATATTTTTAGCACCTTTTTAAATCGCAGTTAAAATTAAGGAATTAAATGCACATTACACTCTCTGTCTACAAATATTGAGCTAACCTTCCTTTTATTTAGCTTTCATCAAGACCAATAAAACCTCATATTAGAATTAGGGGAATCCCATCAATCCCAGAGCAGCCAACTTTAACCTACTGGTTTCTTATGCTGACTAAAGGAGCGCGCCGCGCTCTTTGCTTTAATTCGCACGGTCAAATCGGGTGGTCGTTGAGGTGATCTAAAGCAGTGAGAGCGCATCTTTCTACTCATAGATGACGCCACATAGATATAATATTAAGGTATATCATACAGAAGTCAGAAGTTAATTTATTATTATTATTATTATTATTTATTTTCTGTATGGATAGTATTCAAATAATATGGATAATAAAAAATAACGGGACAGGGACTGAAACGGACCGGACACACGGACGGTTTCAAAATAACGGACTGTCCGTTACAAAAACGGACGTATGGCAAC
>JACEGR010008689.1:0-34171 GCA_014170235.1 Listronotus bonariensis | reverse complement strand
CAGAATTCTTGACCAAAAACATTAAGTTCTATCTCATAGTGCGATGACCAGCTGCATAACAGAATGAGCGGCATCAACTGGCATATCATAAAAGAAATATTTAAGGCGGCCGCGAAGACAAGAATGCCGATTTATTTGCTTTAACCTCTTTTTGGGATTTTTTTCTTATTAAAGAGCACCGAATTTACTTAACTGTTCCTTCTATACGTGTTGTCGAAGTCTGTAAAAATCGCGTGCTTGTTGCTGTTTCAACGACCCATGTGCAAAGAGCTCTTAGTGTTAATTTCTTCGTTACAGAGTTAATATGGGGTCGAATTTTCTAAACAATTTTTTGTGAATTTATCCCCACATTTTAAAAAAGGCTTCAAAAAATTAAGATGTATTGCAATTGTTTCGCGTGAGAGGTTTGGAGCTAATTTTTGTCGTGACTAGTAAATTTAAATACCAAAGAAAACCGAACATTCTGCACAAAAATAGTAATAGATCAAGATCTTCTTCTAAAGCTAAAATACTCTCTTAAAAATATAAGAAATATTTAGCAATTAAATCAAAATTACTTTAAGCAAGTTGAATATAATAACTGCCGGTATTTTTTTGGGTTATATCATGGTTATGATGCACAACACAGTGCCGTAGAAGATCATTTCTGCGCTTGGATTTGGATGGACAAAAGCACATTGAAGCGATGGTGTTTTTCCACATTCATACTTTACATGACGATCTCTGGAACCTGGATGAGAGTACACATTATTGCATCTAGGACATTGAAATTTTTTTTTTGGGGAGAACGGTTCTTCACTTTTTTGCTTTTAACAGTACCTCTTCTTCCACGTCGTCCATTATTAGTACGGGAACCAGATTTTCGTTTATTAGTTGTTTCATCGATCAAATTAGTTCTTGCTTCGTTATAAATTTCATCTACCAAAAGTATTCTTCTTCCATTTTTATTTCATTTTCTTGTTTCTCAATATCCTTTAAAAGGCCAGCTTCATCTACTAGTTTATTTAAAGATGGCAGATCTTCTAGAGATGGAAGGGCATAATGTTCTGATCTGAAAATATTATTTTTTTACTGACATGATTGAAATTAAGGTGAACTTATCTACCAAAGCTACAACCAACCAAATATGCAAACACACATTTTTAAGGTTAAAGAAACTATACAATAAAAACTACACTCAAATAATATTTCGTGAATTTACAGAGTTAAGAGTGGTTACCTTAAGCCACAATTGGATATAACAAATTGACAACTGGATTTTATAAAAGTTGTGTAAAAAATATTTGTAAATTTAGAGAAATGTAATATTACCTTTACGTTATGTAAATTTAAAAATATTATTCATAGACCTTCTTTAAACTTAGTTATAATTTTACCACGTTTAACTGTAGCTCAAAATAAACCAAGTCTAATGATGTAAATTTATAAAATAGTTTTTATTGATTGGTTCTCAAATTATTTTTGCCTATTTCTAAACACAAAGCAGTGATTACAATTTGGTTATTTCTACGCAGTTTCTTCCTAACCTTAAAAAAACCGACAATTTTAATAGTTTCCTTTACCAATTTGCTGCTGCTGAAAATTAAAAAAAAAGATGTTTCGTGTTTTTTTTTAAGGGAAAAGAAAAATAAGCCCCTAGCCATGTACAGGGTGGCTCGAATTCGACGCTCATCATTGGGATTTCGGAATCCGTAAGAGATGCAGGATCGGTTAAATAAAGGCAAAGTTGCGCAATTTGATGCTCAATTAAATGCCGTTTTGCGTTTTAAAAAATTCCGAGTACTTCCAAAGATATTCGAAAAAAACCGAAATTTTCAATTTTGGTTTCTATTGTTTCCGGGCTTTATTTGTTAAGATAACTCAAAATGAAAAACACGTTTTCATGGCCACTTTTTCTGCTCTATAATTCAGTGTGATTAAATATTGAATCTGACGTTTCGGCTCCTGGCGACCATCATCAACTAATTTTTTTAAATACGGACCTGATATTTTTTTCAATTTAAATAAATCCTTTCATCACTCTTAAAACACTATATATCGTCACTTGGATATTTGCCGACGTTTCGTACAGACAATTCCATCACCAGAATATTGCATATTTATTTAACCATAATACGGCCCTGAACTACATTTTTAGATAAAAAGGTAAAAAAGAATAAACTTATTACATATTCATAATGTTTTATTGCAACTCATTGATATCTAACAGCGGAAATTACTTTATTAACAGAAACTAACCAGCAGGTACGAATTTAAGGGAGAACTTCATTTAATGTATGGATTGGTATGTGGAGGAACAAAATTATTTTTCGTTTACGAAGGGACTTTAACTTCCGAACAATATCTAAATTTGATTAGGAATGATGTCTTAGACGCCCTAGATAATCAATCTTTGGCAGTATTTCAAGAATTATGGTGGCAGCAAGACGGAGCTCCTGCCCACAATGGAAGGGAAGTAGCTCAATTCCTTTACCATATATTTCCTAATAAATGGTTTTGCAAGATGGCCCGCTAGGAGCCCAGATCTTAGTCCCCTAGATTATTTCCTTTGGGGATATCTTAAGAACCGTTTATTTAAAAATGCACCTCACGACCTTTAAGTACTACGACCAAATTTGATAAGGGAAGTCGCTGTCATTCCTGCGAGAAAATTAATCGAGCTGTATTAAAAATACAAAGCAAAGCAAGAAAATGCATCGAGGCGGAAGGTTATCTCTTTGAACACTTATAATAGTGATTAAATTATGTTTATTTTTAATATGGGCATCAAGTTAGTATTACAAATTTTTTATGTAAGCTGATTTGTTGTCTAATTAACAATTTTGTTTAAATTTCAATTTTCCCGGATTGGTGACGTATTTACCTATTAATTAAAATAGTTTTTTACCATTGTAAAATTTTGGTCAAGAGCCTATTGCAACCAAATTTTCAGAACGCATTCGTATTTAGAAGAAAAAAATACATCAAAAACCATTTGCTTATATGTTTTTTGTTCAATTTTTTTGAAGGATATATACCGAGTTAAAAAAAAATGATTTCTGTGTGATGTGTCATATAGCTTTATTTCATAAAATTAAAATACATAATTACTAGCAACATAATACACACAATAATTCTTAAATTTTACATATATGTTTACATACTATACTAAATAACTATCTTCTTTACAGTGTCTTTTTAATAACAAATTTTTAACCTTGAGAGTAAAGACTACCTCTAAATTGGTTTAATATTAATAGAATCAAGTATCCTGTATAAATTATTGATTCCACATTATATACAGCAGCAAAAATAATATAAATTTTACCAATTGCATTAAGAAAAGTATTATAAATAATATAGGGTGTTTCAGAACTAAGAAATCAAAGTTCTAGGGGTTCTTAAGTGCAACAGTACAAAACATTTATAGGGACCCATGTCCAGACAAGTGTCACTACGGCACTCCGGCCCTAAAAGGCGTTAAAATTGAGAAGACGATGAATTGCCTAAATATGATTTAATGCATTCAATTTTTACCTTTTGTAAATGATATCATCACAACAAGTAATAAATAAAAAAATAAATAAAATTATTGAGTTAAAAAATAATAATAAATAAGAAATAAAATAATAAAACTTTTAAATTATGACATTGACACTGACATTTTATAAATTATTGTAATGATATCATGTACAAAAAGCAAAAATTAAATGCATTAAACGTTATTTAAGCAATGTATCGTCTTTCTAAATTTTAACGCGTCTTAGGTCTGTAGTGCTGTAGTGACACTTTTCCGGACATGGGTTCCTATACTCAAAAATGTTTTCTATTGTTGCACTGAATAATCGCTAAAAGTTTGATCCCATAGTTCTAAAACACTCTGTATAACAAGTTATACTGCAAATTTTATTGCTCAATAAGTTGTCAAATAATAAACGTTTTAAATTAATTGTTTTAATTTTATTTCAAACAGCCACAATTTGCACTAGCGCAGAATTATTGCTAAATTTGAATCTGATGGGCTAAAATCAACAAAAACCCAGGTAATTTTATTGTTGACGACATATATTTAATAGATGAATAATATTTAAAAAAAAACTACATTTTTCTGCATTTTTTGTCGCCATATAGGTTTGGTCATATCCTTCTTAAACTCTGAGCCATGAAGTAAGAGAGGCAACGTTATAAACAACACTGTACAGTAGGAATATGAAAATGAGTTCCTAATAGATTACATGCTAAATATAATTAATTTTTTAAGTGTTTTAAACAAAATATAGCTATTAATTTTTTTAGGATGTTTTAGACAACATATGGGTATAATTTTAAATACTATAGTTGCCCTAAAAAGCAATAATGTGTCTGCAAAACTTATCAGGAACTTTTCTGCCTTATACAAATTTGTTGGTAAGGATTTAAAAATTTCAAATTGTTATGATGTTTTCTATCCCGCTCTATGCATTTTTGCGAACAGAACAATGCGGCTTTTAAAAGTTAACTAAACATTTATTATTTAGTAATATTTGCAATACTTAAAATGAATTAAAAGCATGTGTGTTTAGTTATAAATATAAAAGCTTAATTCTGTATTACATAAGATACACTTTAAAATAACAAACGCTTTAAATTAGGTTTTCCACTATATTTACCCTAAAACCGCCTTAGGTAAATAACTTTCAGAATATCTATATGAATAATATTTTTTGATGAACTTACCAGTATTTTTATGCTTATTAGTTGATATAGTCCTTAGGATATTGCTTGGGGTAAATAATTGTTTTTAGTGCACTATACACACTATTGATATCAAATTAAACCAATTTTTTAAAAACACACTTAGTTAATTAGTAACCCGAAAAATATATTTGTCCATTTACCGTACAGGTACTAATTTTACTTTTAATACTTTTAATAAAAAAACACTTATCCGGTCAATAGCCCACAACCAGGCTTTTTAATTTCATTGTTTATGAGGAAGTTAAATGTTGTTTGATAACCCTCTGTTTTAATATAACTGGGGTAATTCGTTTTGCAGCCCAAAAACGCAACACGTTCGTGGCCTAATGTACGCCGTACGCACCAACTATACGCGCACATTTAAACGTAAAAAAACGAATAACATCTTGGAGCTGGTCCTATTTTTAAATATAACAATGAATTACTTACCTTTTTTATATATAATAAATATACGCTACGCTTTGACTTTTAAAAACAGAAAAAACCCTTTAAGCAATCGTTTAAACATGTTTCTGATTACTTCTAAACTTTACTTGACATTCCTTCTGTGCTGTGTTGCCAGATTTCTCCTTCACGGCTCATAGTTTAAGAAGGCTGTGGTTTGGTGCGATTTTTTTTTATTATAAATAAATTTGTAGTCAAATATCAAGAAAACCGAATTTATTGATACGGTTGCAAAAACTATTAATACGAAATTGTATAAAGAAGAAACGAAAATATAGATTGTATTCTATATATGTTGCATTTAAAAGAATATTAGGAAATAAAGTTTTTTTAAAATTTTCTGTTGCTATCGTTTTGTGCTGATTTTTGGGTATAAGTAAATTTGCCGTCGAATTTCAAGAAAATCGAATATTCCTATTAATACAGCATCATTAAATAAAAAAAAAATCTATAGGTTTTAGCCCACGTTGCATTTAGAAAAGTCCCTGGAAAATAAGGATTTTAGGATTTCTTGTCGCAAGAGAGTTAGTGCTGATTTTTTTATTACAAGTCAATTTGCTGTCGAATATTAGGAGCACCAAACACCCTGCACAAATTAATGATGCAACAATATCTCTTTTTAATAAATAAAATTAAAATATCTCCAGTTTAAGTAAGTTTAATATAATAACTACCGGTCTCTTTTTGAGTTATATCATAATTATGACGAACTACACAATGCCTTATAAGATCATTTTTGCGCTTGGTCTTAGATGGACAAAAAGCACATTGAAACGACGGTCTTTTTCCACACTCGTACTTTATGTGACGATCTCTAGTACCTTGATGAGCGTAAACATTATCGCATTTGGGACATGGATACTCTTTTTCTGAGGAGGATGATTCTTCACTCTTCTTGCTTCTAGTAGTACCTTTTTTTTTACGTCGTTCATTTTTGGTACAGGAAGAGGGTACCAAACTCATTGGAACTATGAGGTGGATTACCTTTTCCAGATTCCGATTCATTAGTTGTTTCATCGACCAAATCATTTGTTCATTTCGTTATAAATTTCATCTTCCACCAGATAATTTTCCTCTATTTCTATTTCATCTTCTTGTTTTACAATATCTTTTAAAAATCTTCTTCGTCCACTATGCTTTTCAAAGATGGCAGATCTCCTAAACATGACACAGGCATACTTTTTTCATCTGTATCATTATTGGTACTGGAACAAGGTGAAAACTCATTGGAACTATGAGGTGCATTATCTCCTCCAGATTCAGGTTCATTAGTTGTTTCATTGATCAAATCACTTGTTGGTTGGTTATAGATTTGATTTTCCAGAAGATATTCTTCTTGAATATTAATTTCATCTTCTTGTTTCACAATATCTTTTAAAGTTCATCTTCGTCTACTAGTTTTTTAAAGATGGTGAATCATCTAGAGTTGAAAGAGGCATAATGTTTTGATCTGGAAAATAATATTTTTGTTACTAAAATCAATAAAATTAATGTTGATCTATAGACTTAAGCTACCACTAACCAAATATGCAAACTCGTTTTTAAGGTTCAAGAAACTATACAATAAAAACTACACTAAAAAATATTTTGTGAGTTTACAACGTTAAAAATGGGTTGTTTTCGCTACAGTTAGTAGTGAAAAATTGACAACTAAATTTGACAAAAATTGTGTGTAAATTCACACAACGTATTGTAATATTAAATTAAAAATGTAATCATTCTTAACATTTAAAAAACAGTAACGTATGTCCTAAAAGTTTTGGCACAAAACTCATTGTCTTTAATTTTAACAAAAACAAAATAATATCAAGTTGCCTTTGAAAACAAAAGTTTATTTACTTTATTTACTGTTAGTTGAGATTTATTTATTTTGAAGTTTTCGCTTTAAGATGTCGTATAAATTAGAAATAAGAAAAAGTATCTACAAGTTAGTTGGGCGGAGACCCAAAGCTGAAATCTGTCGAATATTCCAGAATGAAAACATTTCACGCAGAACCATTTATAGAACAATAGCGGAGTGCGAGCAGGAAATACCATGTCTGAATCTCCCAAAAAGTGGAAGATCACGTGCATTTACCGCACAGAGGTCAGAGAGATTGGTGAGAAGAGCAAAAACCAGATTGGAATGTCAACGAGGAGACTGACTAGGCAATACAGATCTTCTAAGAGTACGATATCGTTGGAATTGAGGAGGAATGGTCTTAAATATCAAAAGAGACGTAAGTGCCCCAAATACTCTCAAGCGCAGCTTCTTCGTATACCAAGATGTTGTCGTCAACTGAGGCGGGACATTTTGCCAATGAAAAAATCATTATTTTAGATGACGAAAAGTATTTCACTTTGAGTAATTCTGAAATGAAGGGAAACGATGGATTTTATACGGACAACATAGAGGAATACCCTGACAATGTTAGATACAAACATAAAGCGAAATTTGCAGATAAAATCCTTGTCTGGTGCGCAATTTCTAACAGGGGTGTATCCCGAAAAAAACCGATAAATATTGTGTGCCAAAACTTTTAGACATACGTTATTACATGTTAGGTGTAATATCACATGTAAGTTATGTAAAATTAAAAATATTTTTCATACAACCACTGTAAGACTTGGTTACAATTTTGTCACCTTCGACTGTGGCTAAAAATAATCCACTTTTAACATTGTAAATTTATCAACTACATTTGGTTTTATTTTACACCTAATAAATTATAAATATTGCGTTTGAATTACTTTTTTAAAATATCGATTATTTTTAAACTTTCGTGCTTTCTGGTATATTGTGTTACGAATATTAGTAAAACAGCATAAGATATGAAAAAATATCACAGGTGATACAGAATGTTGTTGCGCCTCTATTTTTTATAATCTATAATATACTACAATACTGGTGACTGGGAAAATAAAAATACCAAATAATATTTTAACTAATTTATTTTATATGGCACATCTAAGTACAAACTACTACTACTTATCTAAAGGTATATTGTGGTTATAAATCACAATACTGTAAAATTGTTACAGTATAGAGTGACCGGGAATAAGTTCACAACATATTGCATTTTTTTTATCAGGAGAAAATTAGAAATAAATCCAAAAATTTAAGAGAAAGATCGTAGGAAGAAATTTTTTAAACAATGTAGAATGTTGCATGTAGCACTGTAGCAACGATCTAAGTATGTCAAGTATAATATTATTATACAAATTCAGCTAAGTAAAAGGTATATAGGCTAGTAAAGCAACAACAAAGCTGGACCGATGCACATTGCGTTGAGCGATATGGATTTCTGGACCAAAATCGTATCAGGCTTATTGCACTTTAATAGTTCTGTTATTATTATTTAAGTAGAGTGGACTGCTCTGTCAGTATAGAAAGTAATATGGTAATAATAATATACATTTAACACATTATAACACATATTATACTTTAAAGTTGTCATAAAAATATTAATTTTGGCATTTTTGTTCACATATTGACTCACTGTGTAGTGTGTCAGTTTGTTTACATGCTAAATTATTTTTTTATTCTCTACATGTTGGTATTATACAAGTGTTTGACCGACTTTTCCACGCATTGCCAGTAAACCTTTTGACTTAGCTGATGCTGTATATGACACACATCTTAAGGGTTATATAATTTTTTTTATAAATTCAAATGATTTAAAATCAAATGGATACTTTTATTAAAAAAAAAAGCGTAGAATTCTGCATAAAAACTGATAAAAGGATACTTCTTACATATTACAGACCATAGAGACAAATGGTTTTTTACACATTTTGTTGGTATTAGAAGCTATATTTAAATACTGGAGTATAGTTGGTAAAACAGTTAATTTAAAATAAACATTAAATTTAAATCTATCACATCAAACTACGTATTCAGAACAACCTCAAAATTAAGTTGGACCACTAGTGTAAAACCGATTTTTTTTTACGTCTAATACCACTAAAGCCTTAATCATACCTTTTAAATTTGCTTCAAGAAAACGAATATTTTTAAATGCTTAAAAAAGTGTGCAAGAAAAATCCCCAGGCCTTTAGTTAAAACCAGCTAGCGATATCACCTGGCTACAGTGACGAGCACCTTACAGGAACCAGTGGTTCCCTGTAAAGACAGCACTCAGAAAAATACTTTGTGAATTTAAAACGTTGAAGATAAATTCAGTAAGTCACAGTTAGACGGGCAAATTCGACTGACCCCCACATTAGCTGTGTAAAAACATGTGCCAATGTTAATAAATCGAATACTAATATTACATGTTTAGAGTGAAACACTCGCTATATAAGGTATGTAAATTTACATTTTCTCGTCTAATAAAAACAAATTAATTGTAATTTTGTCACGTCTCGAATTTGGCTAATAATAACCAACATTTAACGTGTAAATTCGCAAAATATTGTTTTCAGTGTGTATTTTACAACTTTTAATATATTTACAGGCATAAGTGTGAAGCCATATGTCTAACCAATATGTACTCTGTAGGTAAACCTTCTATCACATCATCTCAAGCAAACGAACTCCAGGTTCCCTTGTCGCACTCAAATCTAACATGGCGACGCAGGTTATTCCAGGTGTCTTGTAAGAAGAAATGCATCTTGTGGCATCCATACCTACCATCTCTCTGGCCATCCGATAACCACGGAAATCCTGAATCGAAATATCTTGGGTCTAAAAATAAAAGATTTTAGAAAAAATAGATAGGTTTATACAGAATACAACTTATTTTGTGTCACTTGATAAAAAAAGGATGGTATGATTACTACTAGCGCCCAGTCTCTCTGGTTTGTCACAATAAAACATTGCATTCAACTAGGTCAACAAGACTACTAACTTGCTTAAAAAAAAGGTTGGAGGCAGTCAATATTACATACAAAACACACAGCTAAGAAGAAAAACTAAAATGTTCAATTTCTTAAAATTTTTTACCAACTAAAAACTTACAATAGCCTTAATCATATTTCCGGCGCTGAATCATGTAAAATAAAAAAATAAGATGGTTTTTCCAAGGTGACGCTAAAAGACATTTTAAAATTTTAATTTTTACTTTTTAAAAATACTTTAAAGTAAGAAACCTGATTTTAAGAAAATAATTAATAGTTTAAAAACTAAAAAACACGCTTTATATGCAACTGAACTAAAAATTAAAAATAATTTTTCATTAAAAATATTTTCACTTCATAGTAAAAAGCGTGGGGTGCATTTTACTATTTTTTCATAACTTTTCCATCATAGATATTGGCAAATATAATAATTATAACATTTAATATATTAAGCACCCCACGCTTTTTACTATGAAGTGAAAATATTTTTTTTTAATGAAAATTATTTTTTAATTTTATAGTTCGGTTGCATATAAAAGCGTGTTTTTTTAGTTTTTTTAAACTATTAATTATTTTTCATTTTTAGTTCGTTATATCAATTAATTTTTTAAAAATAAATACTCCAGTTTATTCACTAAAAAATTTTTTCGCCATTTTGTCAAGATTAGCAAAGTTTTTCAGATTTACTTTCTGAAAATACCCCTAATATAAAATTTGAGTAAAATCGATTCAGATCGAACTCTTGAAATGGCCGGTGGTTGGTACCACTGGGACGTACAGGTGACAGATGACACTTGGTGGAAAATAACCAGCCCCTTTTTTATTAGTTCTGTGCCCCTGTATATCAAATTTGGTCAAAATGGGGGTTGCTCCAACTTTCGAAACAATTACCCAATTTGCATAAATAAGTTGGTTATAGGTTATGTGATTTAGGAACTATTTTGCTTACGAATGATTATTCTGGCTGCGGAGGACCATGTTAATTATTTATTTGCTTCCTTGTATTTCAATTAAAGTGTATACTTTGTTTTTAATAGCTTGGTTAACTGATTTTTTCAACTTTAATTTCACATTAAAGGAATTTTAGCTTATGTTATGACTGAATGACTGTGAATTTTGTCAGATTGCAACTCACTAAAAAATTTCTTCTTCATTAAGTAGCAAAGTTTGAAATTTTGCCAACAGATGGCAATCCAGGCAATGTTTGGACCGTTGCCAACATATTGCAACCCACTAAAAATGTCTTCTTCATTTAATAGCAAAGTTTGAAATGTTGCCAACAGATGGCAACCTAGGTGTTGTTTTTATAATATAATGGAATTTTTTTTCCTGGCGATCAAAAACAAGATAACGGGATACTGTTTGCAGATTATTGCATTGTCATGGGTCCTTAATACGTGTGCAAAGTTTCAAAGAAATCGAATAGCTGGAAGTTGGTTAAAATTAGGCTCAAAGATTCCGTTACATAGGCAGCCAGATGGATAGATAGATAGTTACAACCCAAGTTAATAAAAGCGTGTTAAAAATGGGCTTATTTTTTTATTAAATATGAAAATATGACCACATTTAAAAAAAAACTCTTCAGCGTTACTTCGTAAATTAGGTAAAGACATAGTGGATGAAAATATAATGGGTACCGACTTTGAAAACGCTCAATCCATCCTTCTTACGTCCACGTTTTTGATAAGTTTACCGCAAATTGGACCCAATTTGGGATCAACCATATTTCAGATTTTTAAAACAAACCCATGCTGCAGAAGACCCACGAAATCTGTGCGGCGAACACAAACCTATCCACGCGTGACTGGCAGCAGAATGGGCTAGCTCTGGGCTGGGTCCAATATGCGCCACTCCATTTAAAAGCATGTTTTACAAAGTTATGCACGCATGGGCTGCGCGTGTGCTGTCAATTTGCTGCGGGCCTAAGACGTGGTTACTTAAACCGCTCTATCTGTGTTAATTTTGCTTTTATTTATTTCAGATTTTTATAAAATATTTATAAAAATTTATTATTCAGAAAATTTATAAAAAAGGCAATAAAAAAGTTAAACAACAAATATTTATATATATTTTTGTATTTATTAATAATCCAATAAGTTTTTTAAATTATTGTTTATGAAGTTATTTTGTGAATTCTAATAAGATGAGACTTCAGATGTGTCTTTCGTTTTCCAGCATAGCTGCAGTAAATACATTTAAATTTTGGTTCAACTCCACACTCGTTTCTCACATGCTGGTTAACACTGATTTTGTATTTATATCGTTTTCCTACAGTTGTTAGGGCATGGTAGCATATCTTCTAAAAATTTATTTAAAAATGTATCCCTTAAATATGAAAATATAACATTTAAAACAACACTACAATTAAAAACCTTGTAGAATCCAATAAAATTACCTAGTATATACTTAAGAGCTAAAAGAACCATAAAGGACCCTGCACAATGTGCATTAAAAACCGGCATCGGTATTAATAGGCCAAAATAAATATTTTGTAAGTAACATTCATTTTGATTTTAGCACGTCCTAAAGTACTGTTTTAAAAAGATAAACTATTAAAACTTAAAATAAATAATAGTTTTAAAAAACTAAAAACACGCTTTTATATGCAGCCGAACTAAAAATTAGTAGAAAATAATTTTTCATTACAATTTTAGTAATTTTCATTACAATTACGTATTAGAGTAATAAAAGGTCAAACAATGAATCATAATTATATACCTGAAAATAGAATTATAATAAAATTTAAGATAATAACAGAATAATTCACTTCAGAGTAAAAAGCGTGGGGTGCATTTTACTATTTTTTCATAACTTCTCCCTCATAGATATTTACAAATGAAATAATTATAACATTTAATATATTAAGCACCCCACGCTGTTATTCTGAAGTGAATTATTCTGTTATTATCTTAAATTTTGTTATAATTCTATTTTGAGGTATATAATTATGATTGATTGTTTGACCTTTTATTTACTGTAATACAAACTGTTTGTAATGAAAAATTATTTTCTAATAATTTTAGTTCGGTTGCATATAAAAGCGTGTTTTTTAGTTTTTAAACTATTATTTATTTTTCATTTTTTAGTTTGATATATCAATTAGTTTTCTGCGAACATGTGATATTGAAATGTTTCACGAACTATTTCTGTAATCTAATCATTTCATTTAAAGCTTCACTGTTGCATGGGGTTTCAGAACGCAACTACTCCGAACAAGTTTCTGTCAGCCTTATGCTGATAGTACGTCCGAAACTGCACGCATGCGCAGATCGCGCACTAGCTCTTTCTCTGTTACTCTCCTACAGAAAATCTATAAAGGAATTTATTTATCCTGGCGATCCTAATCAGGATAACGGGATACTGTTTACAGATTATTGCTTTGTCATGGGTCCTTGATACGTGTGCAAAGTTTCAAAGAAATCGAATCGCTGGAAGATGGTGAAAATTAAGCTTAAAGATTCCGTTACATACATACATACATACATACATACATACATACATACATACATACAACCCAAGCTAATAAAAGCGTGTTAAAAAGGTCAAAAGTGCAATCAAAAAAAAAGATCTTATAACTCTTTTGGCATTTCGTTTGGGGTTTAATCAAAGACAATTGTAGTTTCACTATAGACACCCAGAACAATGTTAGACTTTGGTCATCAGCTTGGACGCTCGCTTCGTGGATTTGATAAAGCGGGTATCGATCGAGTACACACGTAAAGAGTACGTCTAATTTGCCGCTTTATAAATTCAGCCAAGACAGTGTCCAAACTGATGACCATAAATTTAGCATTGTTCTGGTAGTCTATAGTGAAACTTAAATTATCTTTGGTTTAAACCATCTTAAGTACGCCTGTTTTAGCACAAATTTTCCAGGATATGCTTTGGATCAACCCGGAAGATACTCAGCGGGTCAGCAAACTTTAAAACTATTTTTTTATATGTATGTTTTACCAAATAACATAAATTCATATTTTCAATCCATGTTTTTCAAAAACGCATTTAAAGTAATGATAATGATATTTTTAATGTGCTCCAGTGACGTCACTTTAGGCTGCCCGCCGTGAAGTGTTTTTTTTCTAACTTTTTGTTAAGACGGTATGAAGAAAGAATAACAAGGTATAACGAAACAATCAACAGCTTTGGTGCAAAGTATATTTCCAAAACTATGGGAGATAGATATATCAAATGTGACATTTTGAAATGTCTTTGCAATGGTAATCTATACAAATATTATAAAGAGGTAAAGTTTGTAACTTTGTTTGTGTGTTTGTAGTCGCTAATCTCAAAAAACTGAACCGATCATAAAAATTCTTTCAAAATCAGAAAACTATACTATTCAGGAGTATTATAGGCTATATTTTATTCTGATTAAACAAAAATTTGAGAAAAAATAATGGCACATGTATATCAAGTTAGCAGAAAAATGTAATAAGTTGCACGGGTCGAATTAAATATAAGCCTCAGTGGTTTACTAGTAGAATGTTAGCCTGCCACGCAGGCGGTCCGGGTTCGATTCTCGGCCAAAGCAGATTTTTTTATAAAATAGTGTGACGGGTCGGCTAGACAAGAGTAAAAAAATGGTATTAAAAAACAAAGAAAACATAATGCTCATTGTATCCTAAATATATCAAATGAGGTACCTAGTATCAAAGTATACATTACTACATAAATAACAGAGTGTTCAAATTTAAGAAAGAATGCATTACATCGTCACTTTAATAATATCTCTAACTCCACCTAACTCCAGTTTTAAATAAAAATGTCATTTTGATGGCATCTTTAACCTTGTTCTATAATGCTAAAAATGGCATTAAAAACACATTTTTAATTAAAACTGGAGTTAGGTGATTTTAAAATTGAAGAGTTGAAATATCAAAGGTGATAAGTGCCAAAAACAAGAAGCAGAGTTATTTTGAAAAAACTTTATTATTTTCACATTTTAAAAGCTACGGGTCAACAAAATCTAAACACAAGATGTATTCTGATGCCAGTTAAAATGAACTAAAGGCACATGGCTCTTTCTCAGGTTATTCTCCTTGGCACATAGCACCTTTCTATGGTATAAACTCATTAAAAAAAGGCACTTAGCCCCTTTGATATTTCAACGCCTTAATTGAGGTGACGATATTTAATGTATGGGATCTTTGCAGATATTTTATTCGGTATAACACAACAATTTATTTTGAAAATGGTTCACTTTAAAACTAGCTCCCTTAAATGTAGTATTTTTACAGCTATTAAGCAGACCTTTTAACTGATGTTTTAAAATCGAAACCGAAATTGTAAAATCAGATTTGTTCTAACTCTTTTTGTTTTCGCTATACCTACCCTGCAAGGTCAACAAAAGGAGCAACCCTGGTACATAATATGGTAAATGTACAATTTGTGGCATTTTGAAGGTTAACTGCGGAATGTGTTCCTTCTACCTCTCAAGGTGGTTCGGCCAAAGCAATTGTAAATAAACTAAATTTTCATTAGATATTTCTGTACTTTTCTGCACTGAAAAGTACTTTTCTGAAATAGTGCGGAAAAGTGACTTTTTCAGAAGTAAAATGCGTACAGAAAAATAAAGAAAGTAAGATGAAAAATAATTTACTTCATTCTCACTGAGAAAAAAACTTGTATATCAAAATATATTTAATTGTTATTTAAATCAATTTTTAATTTTTATATAACTAGCATAACTGGACTTATGCTTATTTTGGATGTGTTTCGAAAGGTTAGATTTTAATTTTGCTTTATATTCACAGAAAGTACAGGCAAATTGAGGTTCTTTTTGACATTCCCATTTAAGATGACGTCTTAATGTTTCTTGACTTTTATAGGTCCGCTTGCACTGTGAGCAAATAAATACATATTGAGGATTTTGAGGAGGAACTAAAAAAAATAAGATATTATACTTTAAAGCATAGCTAACCTTGCAAGTTTTTTTGGTTAAAATCCACAGCCCCAACCGTAGAAAAAAGTTAAATACAATATATTAGCAAATTTAAAAATCAAATTTAAAAATTCGATCTACTAACTACTAGATCAGGTCGTATGGGCGCCAATGTATCAAAAATTATTCTCATAAAATTCTTTTGCAGAATCATATTCAGAATAAAATGCTGATTACGACGATCCATGATGCCAGCAGAATTTTTTAAACCGCAATTTTTTGAGAGTTAAGATAAACAATTTTTTTGCATCAAATAAAATTTAATTTAATTTTTTGAGTATTTTTCAACCGAAAACGACTGTTACATTTTTAGAAAAATAAATATTAATAATATAATCACATAAAAAATAAAAAATAAGGCCCAGCTTTACCATTTAAATAATGTATGACAATATGAAAAAATGATGTGTTTTGTTACAATTGTAGAGTAAGCGATGTGACAAGTATGTTGTATACAAGTATACAGATATATGTTTTTAATCTCTAAAATTATTTGCATTTTCCCTGTATAGATGTGGTCTCCATATAAACAGCACCCAGATCGGCCTGGTATGTTCCAAGGTTACCACGACAACTACCTTAGCCGCGACAGCTTAGGGTTAAGGCTATCATGCCTTTTAAGTATATGCAACAGAAGAATACTTTCAACCTGCATGCCTTAAGTCAAAATATCGACATCCGCAATTGGCAAGGAACGTAGTTGACGTTCTTCTAAAAAAATGGCCAGTGTATCTACTGATGTCTTCAAGCTTCAAAAACTTCGCAATTTTTTAGGTACATTTGAAATAGTGTGCTTTCCAATTACTTGATTAACACATTTACCTCTTTCATAACGATACAATAAGCGCTCATCTAGAGCATTCCTTGGTTTCAGCTTAATATATTCCTGTAGAAATCTGACATAAGGAACTGAGACTTCATCGTTGGTTACTACAAAGTTTCTTTTAACTTTATTTTTAGACTCCACTATTTTTACTATAGCCACGTCATTTCTTATTTCTACATCACTAAGCTTCATTCTGTATATTTCGTCTGTCCGGCATGCCCCAGCCACTCCCATAATGGCTATTACTTTCATTGCTAAGTAACTTTGATCAGGCGCGTTAAGTAAAAACTTTATGATTTCTTCTTTTTAAAAATTTTTGACTTTTTGCCTCATAACCATCGTTTTTCCTTTTAATAAAAGCAACTAGTTTCTTGAACTCCGAAATATCTTGATTTTTGTTTACGGAAATTGTTAACTTAAGCATGAAATATACAGACCAGAGGGTTGGAGCTGATAAAGACTCGGATTTTTCTTGAAAATACGCCAACATCACATTCTCGTCAATCCGCCCATTTTCTGTAGCAAGCCATTCAGAAAACGATTTATATGTTTGATGGTACCTCTCTTTAGATTTGTCTGGCAGAAGTGAGGCACACGCAAGGTCAGCTGCCTTTTGAATGCCATTTTCATATTCATTTAACATTTTAAAATGGGAATGGATTTATACTAAATTAACAATAATTCAATATTTGACAAGTGCTGATGACAGACAATGTCAAAAATAAATGTGTTGCTATGGATTAATTTTTAACAGGTAAAATTTCAAAATCTCTGATATTTCTATTAAAACATGATGTTAATGATTATTAAATTATGCGATATATAGAACAGTAGCAGAAAAATATAATACATTACACGATGCGAAAAGCCTTTCAAAACCACCTCACACCAAAAGTAAACTTTCGCATCTTGTAATGTAAATAAACTATTAAATGTGTCAAGGTACGAAGGCACTTTTTCTGGAAATTTTTTGTTTCATCTGGTTTGGTAAAGTTGGAAAGAGAAAAAGTTTCCGCTGGGATAATATTTCTACTATAGTTTATATAATGAATTGAAATGAAAATTCTGGTTTATTTTAAAATAAGAAACCTTTTATTAAAATGGACACTAACTATTGAAACTAGACTGAATATTTCAAATTAATCTTTAAAAAAATGTCTATAAAACCTACAAAAACAATAATTATATTAATTTTTCACTTCCCACTTGGTGTGCTTTCTTGTTACATGTCTGAGCCAGCTAGATTTAAAATGGAACTGAAGGGGGCAATGTGCACATCGAAACGTTGGATTTTTCTGACATTTATATTTTTCGTGCATAAACCTGCCTGATCTTGTGTTAAACACTTTAAAACAGATTTTGCACACCAATTTTGTTTCTACAACTAAAACAAATATTATTTAAAATAGTTTCTTAAATCTAAGCACCCTTTTTAAAGGACTTGCATTTTTAGATGTAGAATTTCTTTTTTGTTGACAACATTTGTAGCACGTTTTAGGTATTAATAATTATTTATATATATATATATATATATATATATATATATATATATATATATATATATATATATATATATATATATATATATATATATATATATATATATATATATATATATATATACAGGGTGTCCGAGAAAATGTGGGAAATCTCTCGCACACGTATGGAACAGATGAAAATAACACGACAAGTTCCTATAAAATTTTCCGTTTAAGCCCCCTGCGGAGATATGATCCCCTAAAGGGAGCAGCTAGAAATCGATTTTTCGTGAATAACTTTTAAAGCGCTCTGTATAATTTGATAATATTTTAGTACGATGCATACTAGTAAAGACCTCTTAAAATAGTGCCCTTGAAACTTATGTCGCTTCTTTAGTTTGCCAGGGACGGACTAGTTTTCGCACATTATTGATAATATTTTTTACGCCCTGTATGGTGAAGACACAAAAAATATGTTTTTGGGTAGTTTAAACCTTTTGCTAAAAAAAGGTACTCTTGTTTGACATCGATAAAATGAGCCGTTTTCGAGTAAAAAATTATTTTAACAACATTTGCAACAAATTCCTGACCTGCTACGAGAGGACTTCAATACTGAATCAAAATTACAAATTACATCGAAAATAAAATATTGTATTATTAAACAAAAATAAACTCTTATTGTTAAAATAATTTTTACTCGAAAACGGCTCATTTTATCGATGTCAAACAAGAGTACCTTTTTTTAGCAAAAGGTTTAAACTACCCAAAAACATATTTTTGTGTCTTCACCATACAGGGCGTAAAAAATATTATCAATAATGTGCGAAAACTAGTCCGTCCCTGGCAAACTAAAGAAGCGACATAAGTTTCAAGGGCACTATTTTAAGAGGTCTTTACTAGTATGCATCGTACTAAAATATTATCAAATTATACAGAGCGCTTTAAAGTTATTCACGAAAAATCGATTTCTAGCTGCCCCCTTTAGGGGATCATATCTCCGCAGGGGGCTTAAACGGAAAAAATTTTATAGGAACTTGTCGTGTTATTTTCATCTGTTTCATACGTATGCGAGAGATTTCCCACATTTTATTTTGGAAAATCTTTATTTGAGTTAAAATTTTATAGGATTATATTATACAACATTTAAGCAATAAAATATTTTTATTATATTTTTTTAAACAATTGCCTTCCGGGTAATTCATGTTCACACTTAAAGTTTTATTATAAATATACTTTTTAAATACTAAAGTAAGTTATACATATTAAAACTTGTTTACACATTTATTTGCATGTATTTTTACATTATTCTTTAAATGGCTCTTGTACCCACAATATGAACATGAAAATTGAGGTTTTATTCCACAGTAGTACCTTTTGTGCATGTACAATGACTTCTTAATAGGGTAAGCTTTCTGGCATACATCGCACTTGTACAGATCTAAAAATAAACATAAGTTGGTAAGAAATGGTACCAATCATGGTGCTATTCGGACGAAAGCATTATGGTACCTACGTAAATTTAGACCAGTACTTTTATATGGGTTTCTTAAAGGCAACGCCGTACCGAGGATGTTTTCATTTTTTTTTATCTAAGCTATGAAACATGGAACCCACACCAAATACATACCAGATGCCTAAATGGCCTACAGAGAATTCTCTTAATAAGGATTTTTTTGGTTCCCACTCCCAGACAAAATTAATGAGTTTTCAAAAGCAAATCTTTTATCTGTATTTTTTTTCGTGAATTTAAGCGCCTTATTATAAATGTCGCAAAAATATTTGCCTTTTCCTGATCACTAGAGGCATCTAAAAGTATCGAATAAAAGTATAGCGAGTCGGGATCCACGATGAAAGTTTTTCCATGAAATTTTTGTGTCATAAGTAAATAATTTCAAAATTTCCTGTAAAAACACTATTTGTTTTTACAGGAAAACTTCAAATTTTTAAGTCACAAAAATTTTATAAAAAACTTTTATCGTGGATCCCGACCTTAAAGGTTAAGGGGCTTTGGAAAAACATTCTAAAGGAACTTGTCTTATTATTTTCACGCGTTCTACAGTGACCGCCATAAATGTTGAACCATATGGAAAACTTTTTATTTTTGATTTTTTAATAAATATTCCTGATAAAAATCTCTGCATACAACGAAACTCACAAAACACTGATCAAAATTTCAATTAACAATAGCGTATACGAGGTAGGTGCAAATTAACGAATATGACACAAGAGAAAACTACCCTTTATTTTTGAACTTTAAAAAAATATATATAAAAACTTTTTAGAATTAAAAGTTTTGTCATATTTTAAAAGCAAAGCCTCCATTAAAAAAATGGACAAAAATCTTACTTTTTCAACTTACCCTGTATAGAGATTAAATCGAAATTAATAAACTTCTGTAAATTATCCATATTGACCAAGGTTAGTTTATATTTATAAGGTTGCGACATATTCTCAACTTTTAGGCGGTTCGAGGTCGGGGACGCAAGGAAGGGCACTCCACGGAGAAAAGTTGGCAAGACTGGGTAAAATCAAAGCTGATGATCAATCCAGTGGCGTCTAGAATTTGCGCATTTCATTTTGCATTGTTTAGGAAGTGATATTTGTTGAAAGATGTAATTCCAAAGGTTTTTTTATTTAAAGTAAAAGAATTTACAACTTATTAATAATTAAAAACTGTTGTGTAAACGGTTGTTCTAATAATACAATAACACTGTATATCTCCGGCACTGAACAACATGGCCGAAAAATGGGAGATGTGACGTCATTATACGTCAAAGCAATATGGCCGAATGTCGTGACCTTATATAGACCGACTTTGATGTTGCCCTGAAATTTCAAGAAAAATGGCAAAGCTTTGGTATTGTTAAAGCATTTAAGTGCCTTTGGATTACTTTAAGAAACAAAAGTAAATTCTTGTTTTTATGTGGATTAATAAGGCTTAAACTTAAAAGTTTCTTTGGATTAACTGTTTAACATCATTTTTAACACGCTTTTATTAACTTGGGTTGTACATCTATCTGGCTGCCTATGTAACGGAATCTTTGAGCCTAATTTTAACCAACTTCCAGCTATTCGATTTCTTTGAAACTTTGCACACGTATTAAGGACCCATGACAATGCAATAATCTGCAAACAGTATCCCTTTATCTTTTTTTTTTGATCGCCAGGAACAAAAATTCCATTATATTATAAAAACAACACCTAGGTTGCCATCTGTTGGCAAACATTTCAAACTTTGCTATTAAATGAAGAAGAAATTTTTTAGTGGGTTGCAATATGTTGGTAACGGTCCAAACATTGCCTGGATTGCCATCTGTTGGCAAAATTTCAAACTTTGCTACTTAATGAAGAAGAAATTTTTTAGTGAGTTGCAATCTGTTGGCAAAATTTTAAAATTTGCTACCATTGTCATTTCATAGGGGCTGGTTATTTTCTTTTGCTGCTTAATTAAATAGTATGTTCTAATTTACTGTTATATTAAGAATTTTGTGCAATATAACGAACTAAAAATGAAAAATAATTAATAGTTTAAAAAAACTAAAAAACACGCTTTTATATGCAACCGAACTAAAAATTAAAAATAATTTTTCATTAAAAAAATATTTTCACTTCATAGTAAAAAGCGTGGGGTGCATTTTACTATTTTTTCATAACTTTTCCATCATAGATATTGGCAAAATATAATAATTATAACATTTAATATATTAAGCACCCCACGCTTTTTACTATGAAGTGAAAATATTTTTTTAATGAAAAATTATTTTTTAATTTTTAGTTCGGTTGCATATAAAAGCGTGTTTTTTTAGTTTTTTTAAACTATTAATTATTGTCTTATAGAGAACGCCTTTGTACTTTAGATTTTTTTTTATGTTTTCATTTTATGTTGAGATTAATCCTAAAATTGATTTTCGAACTTTTGTGAACTTTTTTCTTATTGTCATAATCCTAATTACATTTTATATTTAATAGTTGTAATAAAAAGACGTAAAAATAAATTTGAAAATCAAAAGTGCAAAGACGTTCTCTATAAGACGAAAACGATATACATTATTCTAATGGGACTTTTAAATTTTGGCCTTATTGAACCACAAAAAAATCAAAAATTTACGTTTGTTATTTGAAGTAATACAAATGTACTTAAATGCTTTAAGAATGACAAAGTTTTGACAGTTAATTTCATTCCATCTAATCTTTATACGGAGTAAGTAGGAAGAGGAAGTTCTTTTTTCCAATTTTTTAATAGAAGGCTTTGCTTTAAAAATATGGCATAACTTTTAATTCTAAACAAGTTTCCCAAATAATATCTTTCTTTAAGTTCAAAAATAAAGGTAGTTTTCTCTTGTGTCATATTTATGAACTTGCACCTACCTTGTACACACTTGAGTTTATTTAAATTTTGATCAGTGTTTTGGGAGTTTCGGTGTATGCAGAGATTTTTTTATCAGGAATAATAAATTTTTCGAGAAATAAAAATAAAAAAGTTTTCCATATGGTTCAACATTTCTGGCTGTCACTGTATATGAATCCGAAAGATTGCTCACATCTTGTAGAGACACCCTGTATATAAATATATACAGAGTGTAAAAAAATCAGATGCACAATTTCAATATTAATTTTTAAAACAAATTTAGTAATGAAAATCAGAGTGGCTTTCCAGTGACGCAAATAGAGCGCTCCCGAGTAGCTTAGGAGCATTTCGTTCTACTTTATGGCGTTCCAGTGACGGAAAGTGTTATGCACCTGAGCTACTCCGTTTTTCTTTCCCCTTACCTCTCATGCACCAACCCCTCTTTTGATTTTTGTGCTTCAAACGTGTTTTTTTATGGTTAAGGATGGATTTTTAAAATTATTTATTTAAAATGGAATTAGATATTAAAAAGATATTTTTATTATAAAGCCAAGAAAGGTTAAAAACAACGAAATTTTAAAATTTCTTAAAGTATCTCTCTTTCCTTGTCTAAGGATGCATTTCAGTGACTAACTTTTTAGAGCAGTTCAAGAGCTTCAAGCCCTGGAGCGTGACGCACAAAAATTTTCGTCACTGGAAAACAACCCAGGGCTAACTGGATACGTTTTGAAGATACAAGGTGTTTGTTAAATTTTGTTAATTTGACCATACACTTATAACTCGCTGGGTATAAGAGATAGAAATTTTTTAATAGAATAGTGTTAGGGATTTTTATGTAGAATTCGTAACCAGAACTAAGTTGGTATTTTTAAATAGTATTTCCTGTCTAAAAGGTCGGAAAAAATTCCACATTTGATTTATATTATACTACGTTTAAGCTGATAATATATTTTTATTAGTTCTTTAATACTTCCTAAATAATAACGTACTATGAGTGTCTAAAGCGAGGTAAGAGGGAATTTGTTGACACGGGACTTAAATACTTGAAGATTTGGGGAAGGAAAGACCTCCACGGGTAGCATGTTCCACAATCTAGAAACTCTAGGGATAAAAGAACGAACAAAGTGAGAAGTTAGGGGCCTGTTCAGTTGGACCGTATAGGTTGTATGGTTTGAAGTGGTAAATGACCCCCGTCTAATTCCAATCATTATTTAAAAAAAAAAAACAAATATCCATAAATTAATATTATTTTCTGTCATTGAGGAAGAACGTAAATGGATGATGACCAAATGAATGAGACGCAAAGCCTAAATTAAAATTAAGTAACTGTGAACACACATTGTTCGCAATCGTGACAGAATTACTTTTTTTTCTTTCACAATTTCGAAAAGGGTGCGTCAGTCTCTTGTTGACTAAACACAATTTTAATGAACGTTCAATAGGGTGGTCAAATGATATTTTTAGCTGTCAAGAAGTGTTATTTCAATGAAAGTCGATTATTAATTAACTAATTTAATAACTAAATAATCAACCAATATATATAAGCTCTTAAATTTAGAATCATTCATTCTCTGTACACATACTTTTCCCGGATTTCACTATGCTAAGACAAGTAATAGAATTATAATTTTTATTTCACTAAAAGGAATGTCAATTTATCAATCTTAACATTATTATTTTTAATTGTACAAAATAAGCTAAAATGAGAGCTTATTTGGTTAATTCGGTATAGTACTATAATCAGTAATCCGATGATTATTATCTCATATGATATACAGGGTACGACAATAGGTATGATTTTCTTAAATGGAATACCCTGAATATTATATCACCACCAAAAAATCTTTTAAAATGCGTTAAAAAATACTACATTTGATGTGTCTATCTCAATTAGTTTCGGAAATATGACCATCCAAATCAGAAAAATAATTTTAAATTATTCTTAGAAGCGTAATAGATATACATCTTCCCAACTTTTTTATTTTTTAACGTATAAAATAAATAAAAACACTGTTTTGTTAGGTAGATTCTGTAGAAACCATATCTTTCATCAGAATGCTTTTATCTTTTAGGATATACAGTGTAGAACAAAACATATTTAATTTTAAAATGGAAAACCTTGTAAATTATAAAAAAATCTTGTATCTGTCCTTACACTCAGAAGAAGCAAAAGTAGGAAGGCAATTGTAAGTACAAAAACTGATAAAGAAAAAGGTAAAAAATCTTTGACAAAAGTAGCGAGACTGCATTGGAAACACAACAATAGCTCTTATTATTTAAACTCTTTTACATTTTTTAGTAAACAAGGCTAATAATAAACTAAGTAGATTAAATGTTGTATATTTATGTTTACTTAAAATACATTTTCAAGTTTCTTATTACCCCAATAGAAGTCGTCATATCCTTTTATAATTTTGCGTACATGTAGTTTGAAGTATCTACTTTGAAATACACAACATGAGCTATTAAAATTTCAAAGTTGCTTTTTGGCCAAAATAATGGATTTCTATCCCATAGTGTATCGGAGCGTCGCTGTAAAGGATAGCGGCGCCTTTGTATAAAATAGTCCGATTGCAGGCGGCCTTTTTTATGTTTTTTTGTATTATTTTCAAAGGGTACCGAATTTACGCTTTTAAAATGATCTTACTATACTGCCCAAAACTTTGTGTAAATAAATGAAATAAAGACAATAGAAGTCCGAAACTCTTCTTTTAATCTTAACTCTGTATAATATACTGTCACCTTTTGTAAAACAAGTCTACCACTTTAGATCAAACTACTTTCCCAGTTTCCATCACCATAAGAAGACCATTCGCACTGATTTAGTTCCGGCAGAGATTCTTTAAAGTGAACCCCTACAACGTGGTTCTTCAAATGGTGCTTTAGTTTAAAAGTCTTCTTGCAGACACTGCAAGTGAACGGTCGAGAAATATTGCCACAAATTAGTCTCATATGCCTTTTTAAATTATCCACTCTGGTGAAGCAACTCAGGCAATTGGGACACTGAAAACTTTTTACTTTTCGACCTAAAAATAAAAAAAAATGTTTGGTTAAAGTAATAACTTGGCAATTTCAAATAGAACAGCAAATTGTAAGGTTAAACATAAATATTTGGAATAAAAAATACACAATTCTACCCAGTCTATAATAATATTAAAAGGAGGTAAAGCTTGTAACTTTTTTTTGTTTGTTTGTAGCCGCTAATCTTTAAAAGTACTAAACCGATCATAAAAATGTTTTTACAATCATAATTTATTATAATTAAAAAAATTGATATTAACGCCCAACGAAGTGGGTACGGGTCGGCTATCTTGGATAAACTATAACTTTGTGGCTATTCTTTGGAAATACTAAACCGATCATAAAAACTCTTTCACAATTAAAAAGCTACACTATTCAGTAGTGCTATAGGCTATACAGGGTGATTCAAAAATCGATAATGAAACTTAAGGGGGTGATTCTACTTAACAAAATAAAGGCAGAGCTTCATATAATGTTTTTTCAAAATGCCATTCGTTTTCGAGTAGACATAGACATCAAAGTTTTCATCAATTTCAATTAAATTACCTACATATATACAGGGTGTCCAGTAACTCAACCGACGAACTTGACCAAACGATTCTACAACAAAAAATAAGAAAAAAACTTCATATAAACATATGTCCTAAACGTCTTAGTTCTGGTTAGTTCTGGTTAAAAAACTTTTTTGCCACATTTTCATGAAAATATATAACAGTTTTTAGAATTTAGAATAAGAATACGATTTTTTTTTCTTAAACTTTAACAACACCTTATAGCTCAAAAGTTAGGAAGTTTAAGACATATGTTAATATGAACTTTTCTTGATAAAATTGGCTAAAGACGCATATCCTCTATTTTAAGCCATTAATTAAATTACACTCTGTATTATTATTAAGGGCTTAAACCTTTACAAATTTTTTTGTTAGAAGAAACAGTTTAAAAATGTAAATTCGGTGCTCTTTGATAAGAAAAAAAATCACAAAAAGTTTAAAGCAAATAAATCGGCATGTTTGTCTTCGCGGCCGCCTTTGCTATATTTCTTTTATGATATGCCGGTTGATGCAGGTGTTCATCGCACTATGGGATAGAAATTAATTTTTTGGTCAAAATTCTGAAACTTACCAATCTAACTTAAAATGAGGTGCTTTTTACTGTAAAAATATTAGAAATTATTACAAATGCTTTTTGGAAACCTAAAACTTATTATATGTTATTATAAATTTACACCCCACTTAACATTATTATTTTTTATTGTACAAAATAAACTAAAATGTCAGCTTGTTTGGTTAATTCGGTAGTATTCTAATTAGTAATCCATGATTATTATCTCATATGATATACAGGGTACGACAATAGGTATGATTTTTTAAATGAAATACCCTGAATATTATATCACCACCAAAAAATCTTTTAAAATGCTTTAGAAAAATACTACATTTGATGTATCTATCTCAATTAGTTTCGGAAATATGACCATCCAAATCTATAAAATAATTTTAAATTATTTTTAGAAGCGTAATACCTATAGATACATCTTCCCAACTTTTTTATTTTTTAACGTATAAAATAAATAATAACACTGTTTTGTTGGGTAGATTCTGTCGAATCCATATCTTGCTTGCTTGGGTTGGGATGGCTTTGCTGCTAGGCAATCGCCAGAATACATATCTTTCATCGGAATGCTTTTATCTTTTAGGATATACAGTGTAGGACAGAACATATTAAATTTTAAAATGGAAATCCTTGTAGATTATAAAAAAAATCTTGTATCTGTGTACACTCAGAAGTAGCAAAAAGTAGGAAGGCAATTGTAAATACAAAAACTGATAAAGAAAAAGGTAAAAAATCTTTGACAAAAGTCGCAAGACTTTGCGAGACTGCATCGGAAACACAACAATAGCTCTTATTATTTAAACTCTTTTACTTTTTTTAGTAAACAAGGGTAATAATAAACTAAGGAGAATAAATGTTGTATATTTATGTTTAATTAAAATACATTTGTAAGTTTCTGTATTACCCCAATAAAAGTCGTCATATCCTTTTATAATTTTGCGTTCATGTAGTTTGGAGTATCTACTTTGAAATACACAGCATGAGCCATTAAAATTTCAAAGTTGCTTTTTGGCCAAAATAATGGATTTCTATCCCATAGTGTATTGGCGCGTGGCTGTAAAGGGTACCGGCGCCTTTGTATAAAATATTCCGATTACAGGCGGCCTTTTTTATGTTTTTTGTATTATTTTCAAAGGGTACCGAATTTGCGCTTTTAAAATGTTCTTACTATACCTTGAACAATATTTTTGATATTACAAAAGAACTCTTTTTTTGGCCAAGTTTAATGGACATACCTACTAAACAAAAATGACTAAAAACACCAAAGCTTTTTGTACTCTAATACCCTAATATGATATTACCCGTGTTTATTTTTAAACTTTAATTATTTTTAGTTTTCTAGTTTTATTTTTTAATTAACATAAATTGTTATATATTTTTTTATTAGTATTGTGACATAAATATTTTATGTTTTCTAAAACAGTGTCCTGCTAGAACATTTTTTCTGCAGCATTTATATTTACAGTAGCTGCAGGCAAATTGAGGTTCTTTCCCACATTCCAGTTTTTGATGCCTGGCTAAATTTCTTTTTGGGAATATCTTTTTCCACATTGTAGACACGGAAAGTCAAAAACTAAAAAAATAAAAAATTAATAACAATTTTAAAGGTTTGCCAAATTCTAGAGAGTCCTTTTTACAAAAAAATGTCAAAATTCCGTGTATACAAAAAAAATATCTTTATGAAAAAACAGGAAACACTAATCACACAAAAATAAAATAGGGTAACCTAATTTACGGCAGTACTACGGATACCACCTAAGTCGGTCTATATAAGGTCACGACATTCGGCCATATTGCTTTGACGTGTTATGACGTCGTCATTTTTGGCCATGTTGTCCAGTGCCGGAGATATACAGTTTATTGTATTAGTAGAACAACCGTTTTTAATTATTATTAAGTTGTAAATTCTTTACTTTAAATAAAAAACATTTGGAACTACATCTCTCAACAAATATCACTTCCACAACAATGCAAAATGAAATGCGCAAATTCTAGACGCCACTGGATTCATCATCAGCTTTGATTTTACCCAGTCTTGCCAAACTATTCACCGTGGAGTGCGCTTCATTGCGTCCCCGACCTCGAACCGCCTAAAGTTGAGGATATGTCGCAACCTTATAAATATAAACTAACCTTGGGATACCACAAGAGTCAAATGAGAACTTAAGGTAAATTCAAGGTTAGTTTATATTTATAAAGTTGCGAAATATCCTCAACTTTAGGCGGTTCGAGGTCGAGGACGCAAGGAAGTGCACTCCACGGAGAATAGTTGTCAAGACTGGGTTAAATCAAAGCTGATGATCAATCCAGTGGCGTCTAGAATTTACGCATTTTATTTTGCATTGTTTTGGTAGTGATATTTGTTGAAAATTTAATTCCAAATGTTTTTATTTAAAGTAAAATAATTTACAAGTTAATAATAAATTAAAAACTGTTATCTAAACGGTTTTTCTACTTATACAATAAACTGTATATCTCCGGCACTGAATAACATGGCCGAAAAATGGGAGATGTGACGTCATAACACGTCAAAGCAATATGGCCGAATGTCGGGACCTTATATAGACCGACTTTGTACCGGACTCCTTTAATTACGGATGAATACCGAAGAGCTTATCGTTATCGTTATCGTTATTGGTAAACTGCGTGGTTGCCGAATTGTAGAATTTTAATATTAATTATTTAAGAAGGTTGAAATTTTAATACCGTATTAATTAAAATATCATTGGTACATAGCGAATAATTAGCAAATCCATGTCAGTAAGAAAAATAAAATAGTGTAAAAAAATTTAAACGGACTTGCATTTTTAAGGATGTTTTAAATCAGTAATTAATTTACATGTTACAATCTCGCACACTTGCTTTTTATTCTACTACCAAACCTAATCTTATTTTTTGTGTTTTGCTTTTTTGCTTATACTGTATTGTTTACATCTACTTTAAAAACAAAATCAAGAGAACTGTTTGCATATATATTAAAATATCAATATATAACTTATGGAGAATAAAAGTAAGTAATGATTTTTCATAAACTTTAAAATCAGTGAACCACAGGCAAAAATAACATATACCATCGTGCCCAAAAAATAACTGGGACAACAAAATTTAGGTTTTTTTCGATTAATTAGAATATTATATATTTTTTTAAATGTTGTCAAAGCAATGTAATTTTGTGACAGCCACAAACAAATGTTAAAGCGACTATCTACAAAAGAAATACTTTTGTAGAGTAAAAACCGAAAAACTTTGAAAAATAAAATAGCCCAACCTAATTCAAAAAAAAAAAAAATATTTTTATTCTAACATGATAAACATTTTTAAAATTTTTATTCATATTTGACTACAAAATAAATTTTACAATAAATTAGACATTTAAAAATTTTGTAAAATAATTTACAAGGGTGTTAGGAAATAATTAAATTCAGATATTATTAAGTTTAAAGTAAATCCATACACTGACAAAAACAGTTTGTGACAAAATATCAACTAACTTTTACAAGAGTTGTGTAAAAAATATTTGTAAATTTACATAGCTTATTTGTATTATTATGCAAAAATAGTTAAAATGTAATATTTATAAGAAGTTATTAACATTATTACGTCTCCAGTGTAATGTTACATAAATATTATGTAAATTTACAAAAAAATGATACAACTTTTATAAAAGTCAGTTGTAATTTTGTCACATCCCACTTTCAAGATATTCATCGTCCAACGTAGTAAACTTACAAAATATTTTTTTCAGTGTTGGTGTAAAAGTATATTTTGCAATATTACTTTATTTTTGCCAAAAACGTGGACTTTTACATGTCCCTAATGTTCTGGAATATTCGGGACCGATGGACTTTTAATTTTAAAGAAGATCCGCCTCATTACATAACATTACATTGCATATTTTTCTAGTCTCATACAAAAAAATCATATTCTTTTATCATACAGTAAAACTCTCTAAAAAGTTTTTTTCAGGTTCAAAAAAAAAAAAATGAAAAAATTATTTTGACTTACTATTTTTTTATTTCGCTTACTGAAAAATAATTATTTACAATTGAGTTCCCACTATTTCTATCGAAAATTAAACGCTCTACAAAAAAGGTATCTTATACTTTTTATGCAGGTTACAAAATTTAAAACAAAAAGATATTTCCGGAAAAATTCTTCAAGCTTTGACCTTAAATATCCTTTTAATTGTTAAATCTTTTAAAACAGTCTCAGAGACCTTCTTTGTATAGCGTTTTTTGTAAAAAAATCTTTTTAAGTCTTGCGAATAGTGAAATATTAATTTTTTTTTGTATGGGACTACAAAAATACGAAAAACTGTAAAAAGGTGGATATTCCTATTAAAATAAGAGCTCATCGTTGCCAAGCATACTCTGAAGGTGCCTAGGAATCAATTTTTCAGTGCCAGAAGTCCAAATAAAAAGAGCCGATTTTCTTAACCCACCCTAAAAGGCATTCTTAAAAGAAAATGTTTTCACACACTCAGCTCCGGCCAGATTTCCACATAAGGCAAGAAAGAAAATCCTAGTACAGCTTAACAATGCTCAATCAGAACAATATGAGGTCAACATAGGTGCACCTCAGGGCTCGATACTAGCACCACTAATATTCATACTATTTGTCAATGATCTTAAACTACCAGGCACAACCATCAAGTTCGCCGACGATACAACTGTTGAAATATCAGCAATAAATGGAGAAGATCTTAACCAAAAGATTACTTTAGTATGTCAGAGTATGAAGCAGTGGTGCTCATCCAACAGACTGATGTTGAACGAGGAAAAACAATGACAGTCCATTTTTATAGCAATACTCCAAGAGCAAACATCAACGACAGTGCTACATCTGTAAAATTTTTGGGGACATATTTGGATTCCAGAACCAGCTGGGAACACCAACTGGACCACATCTGCTCTGGACTTAGCAGAGCATATTATGCTTTGCTAAAACTTAAACAGACAGTTCCTATTAACACACTGCTAACTGGGTACTATGCACTGGCATATCACTTCCTGTCTTACAATGTTATGCTGTGGGGCCAAGCTACAAACATCAATCGGGTCCTTATATCGCAGAAGCGAATAGTTAGACTAATGTTCGGGTTAAAACCATTGGAATCATGTAGGGAAACATTTAGAAAGCACAAGATACTTACAGTAACATCTATTTACATCCTGAAATGTGCACTTTATGTGTATAAGAATAAGGATGTATTTAGGAAGAACCTGCATAACCATAACTACCCAACTAGGAATGCATCGGCCCTAGTAATTCCTAAACACAGAACGACCACCTTTGAAAAGTCACCCCATTATGCCTGCATTAAGATCTATAACAAAATGCCGGATTACATTAAAGAATCAAGGACTTTGGGAACCTTTAGGAACAGACTGAAGGAATTTTTAACCACCAATGTATTTTATAGTTTTGCGGAATTTTTGGAAATTAGGACTTAATAAATATTTTAACATGTCCGTTTCATTGTGTTGCTTGTTTTGTGCATTTTTCTTTTTTTTTAATTTTACATTTGATCTATGTTAATTTTATTATTATTACATGTCTGATGTCCCCTTTAATAAATATTGGAACATGTTAGTTTCATTGTATTGGTTGTTTTATACATTTTTTTATTTATTTTACATTTAATTTATGTTAGTTTTATTATTATTATTATTATTATTATTGACCTGTCTAATGTCATATGTATGATCTTTATAGACTAATAAATGGAATTGAATTGAATTGAAATATATGATTACCTAAGTATGCCTCAGCCAGTTCATCATCAAAAAATTGCTTTAAAATCGGAGGCTTTCTAGTGATAAGAAATAAGATTTTACAGGAGCGAAATTTTTAAGAGCCTCTCAGCTGCGGTGACAAGAGAGAGCCATCTTGTAGGCACCGATCTTAAAAGCCCTTGCCATTCTTCATCGCAAAAATCAAAAAAATCTTTCAGCTCCTGTGTTTTTTTGGTACTGGAACTGAATTCGTTGTAGCATTTGATAACGATTAATTCAATATCATATCTAAAGGCTACCTGTCCAAATTTCCCAGCGTTATGAATGATATGACATAGACATCCGATAGGTAAAATTTTGCTGTTGTGCTTCTGAAGTTCCACAATTACACTTTGTGTTTTCCCAAAATTAACTGAGGCATTGTCTGCACAGTAAGCCGTCACATTAGAAACCGATAAGCCTGCTTCATTTAAGTTATACACCAATCCTTCAGTAATATTGACAGATTTTTCCGAAACTAATGAGAAAAAATTTAAGTTTTGTGTTTACCCCGAATTCTTGTTAAAATATCGCACTACTAAGGGAAAAGTCTTAATGTTGCCCTTGTTGGAAGCATCTGTTGCAATTGCAAAAGGATGGCCGTTCTTAAGGTCTTCCAAAATGCTTCTCCGTGTTTCTGGTTTCAAGATGTTAACAGCAATCTTTGTAGCTTTGGTCCTACCACAAATATATTTCTCTGTAATTTTTGAATCGGGAAATAGTTTTGGGAACAACTTTCCAGCACAACCCGACGATAAATAGCTGTGAGAATGCTGAATGGAATGATATACTTACGGTAATTTTCTAGAAAATGGGAGCAACTCCGATTTTGACGAAATTTGGTATACGGGGGTTTTTGGGGCGCTGATCACGAATCTGAAAGAATTATTTGGCGGAAACGTTTCGTTCTCGAGATATCCATCATCAAAGTTCAAATTTGAACTAAGCTTATTTTCACTATATTCCCCCTTCTTTTTGCACACAATTCTTGATTTAAAGCTAAACTGTCACACAATATTTGATTTTCACCTTTTAAAACCCCGTTTTTCTACGTTTTTACATTATTTTTGCATTAAACTGCATAGCTATACTTTGAATCATTTTAATCCCAGTTTGCCATGAAGCCCTATGTGTATGTATGGTTGCCGGATTATCAAAGAATCACTCTGGGCGTTCATCAAGGAAAGGCCAGCCTAAAAGGGTGATATCGGCCGGAAATCGGGATATATTCTCGTACATTTTTAAAAATCGGGACATTTGGCTTTCAATTCGTGAATCGGGACGGTTTGGAAATATCTCGAAAAATCGGGACTGTCCCGCCTAAATCGGGACGTTTGGCAACCCTACGTAAGAACCATTTTCGAGATATTTACATTTAAGTAGTTTGGTGCAACTAAAAATATATGGGAGCATACATTAAAAAGGAGATGGTTAAATACATGGAAGGAAACAAGCTTTATAATTTTTTTCAGTTTGCATTTTGGAATGGGGGTTCAACAGGAGATGCTATACTAAAGGTACTGGCAAAGTTTATTGATGAGATAAGGTTGCGACGTTCGCCATATTGGCTAATGCGGCTGTGACGTCAAGTCACATGTTTGATTTTAGGCAGTCAGTGGCGTAGAATTAAGGAGAAAATGTTGTATGTTGTGAACAAAATTTATTGGATTATATTAATATGCATAACCTAAA